>CM067311.1:41296583-41471583 GCA_034231615.1 Meghimatium bilineatum
GGATCAACAACCAACCAACTATAAGCTCTGCAGTGGTACCTATAATCTCTGAAGTAGCTTACATACTAGCATATAATAATAGACGTAAAAGTAATAATAAATGTAATCGTACCAGTACAAGTAATAGTACTGGAAGAAGTCACAGTACTAATAAAAGTAATAGTACTGGAAGAAGTCACAGTACTAATAAAAGTAATAGTACTGAAAGAAGTCAAAGTACCAATACAAATAATAGTACTGGAAGAAGTCACAGTACTAATAAAAGTAATAGTACTGGAAGAAGTCACAGTCCTAATAAAAGTAATAGTACTGGAAGAAGTCAAAGTACCAATACAAGTAATAGTACTGGAAGAAGTCACAATAATAATAAAAGTAATAGTACTTGTAAAAGTAAGAGGACTAGTAGAGGTAATAGTATTACTAGATGTAATACAAGGTAGCTTCAAAACGTTCCCGGAATCAGTGGATTATGTAGAAATAAGTCACAGTAGAGTTTTCTACACTACATTTCTTTCACAGTAGTTTCCTTCGGCAATTGCACACTTTTATTAATGCTCTTACAGCTGTTTGAATCACTTGTGGAACTCATTCGTTGACACCTCAGCTGTCTTGATGCATTGGTGATAACGTCATCGGCATTCTTGTATAACTGTCCCTCCACTGTCTATTTCAGTCGAGGGAACAAGAAAGAATTAGCCGATGAAAGGTCGGGAGAATATGGAGGTAGTTACAAAGTAATCGCATTGTGCATTGAGAGGTACAGCTGTACCAGTAGACATATGCCGGCGCATTGTCCTGCAGCATAATCTAACTGTGTAACGATCGTCACGGATACTGTTTTGCAACAAAAATACTTGCGATTCCTGCATATGCTTTATTAAGCGATGTTAGTATCTTTGAGGGTGACTTCTCAAGCCAAAAAAAAAATAATTTGAGATATATATGTTGTTCAATCGAGGACTTTTTCAACTCCGACGATGCAACAAGCACAACACACAAACAAACATCAAACATTCAATTCGAGAGTATATGTGAAGATCACGTCTACCATATCCATCCATCGCGATTATTGTCAACTTCTATACATTTAACCTCCATAACATCATCTTTTATTCAAATATTAGTCGATTGTTCCTGGAACTGTTTTAATATATGGCGTAATACTAGTTGAAGTAATAGTACTAATAGAAGTAATAGTACTAGCAAAAATAATAGTATTTTAGAAGTAATAATACTAACAGAAGTAATGGTACTAGTAGAAGTAATAATACTAGTAGAAGTAATGGTACTAGTAGAAGTAATAATACTAGTAGAAGTAATGGTACTAGTAGAAGTAATAATACTAACAGAAGTAATGGTACTAGTAGAAGTAATAATACTAACAGAAGTAATGGTACTAGTAGAAGTAATAATACTAACAGAAGTAATGGTACTAGTAGAAGTAATAATTATAGTAGAAGTAATGGTACTAGTAGAAGTAATAATACTAACAGAAGTAATGGTACTAGTAGAAGTAATAATACTAACAGAAGTAATGGTACTAGTAGAAGTAATAATACTAACAGAAGTAATGGTACTAGTAGAAGTAATAATACTAACAGAAGTAATGGTACTAGTAGAAGTAATAATACTAACAGAAGTAATGGTACTAGTAGAAGTAATAATACTAACAGAAGTAATGGTACTAGTAGAAGTAATAATACTAACAGAAGTAATGGTACTAGTAGAAGTAATAATACTAACAGAAGTAATGGTACTAGTAGAAGTAATAATACTAGTAGAAGTAATGGTACTAGTAGAAGTAATAATTATAGTAGAAGTAATAGTACTAGTGGAAGTAATAATACTAGTAGAGGTAATAATACTAGTAGAGGTAATAATACTAGTAAAGGTAATAATACTAGTATAGGTAATAATACTAGTAAGAGGTGATAATACTAGTAGAGGTAATAATACTAGTTAGAGGTAATAATACTATTTAGAGGTAATAATACTAGTTAGTGGTAATAATACTAGTTAGAGGTAATAATATTAGTAGAGGTAATAATACTAGTTAGAGGTAATAATACAGTAGCAGTAATAATACTAGTTAGAGGTAATAATACTAGTTAGAGGTAATAATACTAGTTACAGGTAATAATACTAGTTAGAGGTAATAATACAG
This sequence comes from Meghimatium bilineatum, assembly GCA_034231615.1. Classification (NCBI taxonomy): domain Eukaryota; kingdom Metazoa; phylum Mollusca; class Gastropoda; order Stylommatophora; family Philomycidae; genus Meghimatium; species Meghimatium bilineatum. Next base: position 41,298,748 of record CM067311.1, read on the forward strand.
TAACGGTAATAATACTAGTTAGAGGTAATAATACTAGTTAGAGGTAATAATACTAGTTACAGGTAATAATACTAGTTAGAGGTAATAATATTAGTAGAGGTAATAATACTAGCAGAAGTAATAGCACTAGTAGAAGTAATCGTACTAGTAGAGGTAATAATATTAGTAGAAATAATAGTATTAGCAGATCTAATAGTGTTACTAGAAGTAATAGTCCTAGGAGAAATAATAGTACTAGTAGAAGTGCCCTCCTTTCTTAACAACAGGATAGTGAATTCTTGCATAGACATACACAAGAGGAAGAAATACACAACAGATCATCCAACTAGTCTAACTCCTCGAGTGCATTTAAAATGTCAGCACTGTCCACAGGTCTACCACTAGACACTGTGACTACGATGACAAGTCTGTCTGCTCTTGTTTAGTGTACTGTGGTCAGTCTGATGCATTAAAACGTTATTGATGTAATTCGCCATTAATTTAAACACAAACTTGTTTATTTATCATTGTAAATATTTTACCTCGATGGTAAAAGTACATTTCAGCTATTTATGTTAATATATGAGATATCAAGCAAAAATCATTCTCATAATTTTAAAATTTTCTGCATAAATATTAGATTTTGTCAGAAATATATGATGAATTTATCCACACAAATAATATACTCCAATAACCAATAGCATTGGTAATACTGGAAAATTTAGTGACAGTAGAACCACGGGTAATTATAATATTTTTTTAAATTTTTTCTTTCTTTTCCCTTTATGCCCCTTTATGCCTTGCAGAGTCAGGGGTAGAAGAATTCTCTGAAGATGTCTTTTTTGTGTGCGCTTCATATATGTTTGTTAACGTTGACTCTTTTATTTCTGTAATCCATCTTTTACAAAGTTTGCCCTTGGCTTTATATTCGTCGTGACTGTATAGTAATATTTTTTGAGGGGCATTCCCTGATGGTAATATGGAAGCATGTGAAAACCACTAAATCTGTTGTTTTCCGATGTAATCCAGGATTGGGATTGTGTTTGTTAGTCTTCTGATGTTTTCGTTCCTGATTCTTTACCTTATTGTTACTCCGAGGACTCTACGTAGACAATGTATTTCTGTTTTAACAAGTTTTCTTTTGAATTCTGTTGTTATTGTCCACGTTTGACATTGGTAGCTTAGTGATGGTATGATGATCGTTCTATATAGTGCAGTTGTTAGTGTTCATGCCCCAAGATCGGGTATGCTATGTTGTATCTAAATTATATTTTTTTGGTGTTTTTCCCATTCGATGATATGATGCTTCCAAGATAAGTGATTTCCTTCACTTGTTTAAGTTGGTGGTCATCTATTAAAATAGTGATGTTTCTTTCTGTGTTTATCTTCATGTTATAGTCCCTATATGTTGCGTGAAGTCTTTTTATATGTTGTAATTGTTCTTTTGTTGTTGATGTTAATGCTTGATCGTCTGCAAAATACAGTTCGCTCAGGAGGTAGTTTAGATTGTCTTCTTCATTAATGTTGACAATTGTGCATATGCAATTGATATATGTGATGAATAACAAAGGATATAGAACACATCCTTGTCGCACTCCAGATTGTAGTTGAAATGTATCTGAAAGAACAACAGCCGTTCTAATTGCACTTTGACTGCTTGTGTAACTACTACACAAGTTGGTTAGTGTTGTGTAACCCCATATTTTGATAGTATTTTCCAAAGTTTTTCTCTGTCTACTCTGTCAAAGGCTTTTTCTTTGTCGACAAACGCGTTATACAATTCTTAGATTTTTTCAGTTGTTTTTTTCTGCCAGTTCTCTTCTGAGTGTAAAAATGGCACCTGCACAACTCTTGTTCTTACGGAATCCCATTTGAGTGATGTTAAGCTATGGTTCTATGAATGCTTGTAATCTTCTTTCTAGACTTCATTTGAAAATTTGTCAAGCGTGGCTTAGAAGTGAAATACCTCTGTACTTTGTACAATCTCTTTTGTTGCCTTTATTCTTCCATAGAGGTATTATTACAGCGTTTCTCCAGTCTTGTGGTGTTTCTTGTCTACTCCATTGTATATTAAACAGCCTAATTACTATTTTATCCCTATATCAGTCGCTACTTTGATTAATTCGACTTGTATATTATCCTGTCCTGGTACAAAATTGGTGGAGTTGTTTGTTTGGCATTTTCTATTTCTGCTAGCAATGTGTTTAGTTCTAACTCTTCGGTTATATTGTTGTCGTCCCTTCCGTACTTTAGATTTATTACAATCTAAAATATATATTTATAATTATAATCGCAGTACCAGATTAGTAATGTTAATAGAAATATGTTTGTTATAAATTATAGTAGTAGTTATAGTTATAGTTGTAATAGTAATAACAGTAGCATTAGTGGTGGTGGTAGTAGTAGTAGTAATAGTAGTAGTTGTAGTAGAAGTAGTAGTAGTAGTAGTAACAATTGTAGTACTAGTTGTAGTAACAGTAGTATTAGTACTAGTTACGTTAATAATAGCAATAGTACTAGCAGCAACAATAGAAGTAGTGGTAGTGTTCATGTTTTAGTAGTAGTAATAGTAAAGTAAGGTAACGGTAGGTCTCATGGCAGCAACCTGCCGTTGAGGATGAAGATAACTGTTCATGTTCTAAGCCGCAGCAACTTTTAGGATGTGTTGCTGGTTCCCTTGCTTGCTGTCTTTACCTGCCCTAACTCACGCGTCAGGTACCAGTCGCACAAGGTGGGCCCTTTCGATGTATAGGGTCCGGTGATACTCTTGCCTGGTGAGTCGTCACAGGGTTAACATCATAATGCGGTAATGCAGATGTAGTCATTCATGTGCGATAATGCATGACAGTCTGATTGTTGCAGTGCGCCTTCTGGCCAAATGTCGCTGACTTCAGCACATTTACTTACTAGGAAAGACTGTGGTCCAGTTCGAATGTGGGAGGGTCCGTCCAGTATTAGTTTCCAGCATCTGCTGGCTGGGCTACGCACCCATCTTCTAGCGAAGTAGCTGGCAGTGATGGGCGTAAAGTAGGTGAAACAAATAATGTTCAAATACACTGAACACACAGTTCAGTAATAACAGATGATAGTGTCTCATTTACTTGTTTCCAATGCCTTTGTTAAATGGGTGTTCAAGCCTCTTGCCTAGACATGACTCATTCAACCGAAAACTGGAATCTATGGTGGTTATATCGAACGGAATGGTTCAATTCCTGTTGGTCTCAAGAATTTTTAATTTATTCTCTACTTGAATTTACTTGTAATGTCAGTAGGATTTTGTCATTTCTGTGAGGGAATCTTAAAAGTTTATGTTAGAATGTTAGTGTCATTTCTGTGAGGGAATCTTGAAAGTTTATGTTAGAATATTGGTGTCATTTCTATGAGGGGATCTTGGAAGCTTATGGTTGTAGGGTGGTATCATTTCTGAATTCTAACTTTTTTTTCTCTTGTTCAAATATTGATTCTTAACGAAAGAATATCAGAACGTATAGAGGTCCAGGTAAAATTATCCGAGACATCGGGTAGAAAATGTGACTAGATGGAGAACAGTTTTTGGGGCGTATTTTTTGCTTTTGTTTTGTATCTGCCGTGAGTTTCAGACTTAAAGTCGCCAAAATTGCAAATAAGAGTCATTTTTTCTAGAAAATCATCCGCTTGCGGGGCACGGGGTCGGAAAACATTCAGTTCGCCCCGAAAGCGATATACGCTAAATACACCATTACTGTTATCCCTAATGAAGAGCGCAGTGTGTCAGTCAGGTTCACAATTCTAGCTCATACGTTTTCTGCTTTCTTCGCATGTGTTTTTTAAGTCTCTAGCGTCTTCCTCAAAATCTAAAGATAATGGTTTCTTTTTGTAAGTGACATTTCATAGGAGGGACTTTATGTTCTTCAATCTTATGTGTCTGTTTTAAGTATTTCAGCTTTTACCATAGTCTTAGATTCATGGATGTAAGATTATCTTTTAAATTCGCTCCAATTATCCACGATCCAAGGTTTTCAAATATTCCACAATTCAGGTCTACAATAAGTGAAAGCTATCTGTGGTATATATATATATATATGCGTTATATAACATGGTTGTCCCGTCAGTGATCAGTTGCATAGTCAGCGATTTACTAGAAACCGCTCGACTATCGTCGCCTACTGCAATTTCCCAGTGGTTACGATGTTGTTCCTCGACCTTCCTAGAGCATGGTCTTCCAGAACTCAACTTCCATTTGGCAGGGTGAACAACGAGATTATTTATTTATTTATAACCACGAATAACCAGTGAATTTGAAACATGTGTCTACTGGTCGGTGTGCTAATAACTTAATGCTAAACTTTCTATGTTCTTAGTATATATTCGCACCACAGACTAAATAACAGAAAACAGAAACAATGATCATTTTTAAGGAGCAAATTCCCCACTTCCATAAGCATACAACACCAACGTCAGCGGAGCGTAACGAAAACAGGACTACTAATTCAAGAAATACAAAAATAGGTAGGTGGGTTACCAAAATGAAACATAAAACAACTTAACAACGAGATACAGAGACAGACGACGTTTCGACTATAAAGCCTTCATCAGGACAAACAAATGACCACAATAAAACAAGTCTTACATGGAGACAAATAGGGTTATAATGAGGACAATAGCAGATAGGTAATGAGGGAAGAAAAGATGTGGAAGCATGACAGGTGAGAAAAACATATGGGGAGAAGGTAGTAGTAAGTAGGGAGGAGAAAGTAGACTGAAGAATGTGAGATGAACAAAGGAAAAGATATGGTAGAAGTAAATTACATTAAAATAAAATAAAAATACTCAATTCAAATGGCTCTCACCGTACAAATCAAAAATAGATCATCACAAATGTATATGTTGCATAATTACCTAAATAACGAGGTATATGATGTGATAAGTAGAAGTAACCGTTCATAAAATCAAAAATAATGACCTGTTATTCAAATATTTCCTAATTGGAAATAATAAATGAGTCCTTCAATTCCACATATGTTTGTTTGTTTGTTTTTCGTTCGCTCCATTGTAACCATCACGGATATCCGTGCGATTTCCGCCGGGAGCGTGATTACGTTGTGCCACCGTTATGCGCCTTGTAGGCCTAGCACATCCGATTTCGGCATGCCTTGACAATTCGGGTGGGCTACCCTTAGCCTGTGGCAGCCTCTATATCTGTCTCCATGCACGCGTAGTGAAGACTCTTCGCCCAGACGATTTTCTTGCTCTCGTCTCACTCGAACGAGGTGTTCCACTGTCTATGAACTTGCCTCGTGTAATTGGACGTGCTGTGCCTGTGCCCATTGGGTACTGAACCGTTTCTCATCCATGAGCCTGGTTCCTTAAGGGGAAGAACTCAACAGAGGAGTTGGACCCTGGCTCTTTCGCCCTCTTAGCCGAGGTGTCATTCATCGACATCGTGTACCCCTTGTCCAAGTTCGAGTCTCACACCACGCGTTTGAGAGCAAGGCGTTCTCGAGCTGAGCGTCCTTGTCCCAATAGCGCCTGGGGCCATCAGGTACTGAACCCTTTCTCTCTTCAAGTGTATTTCCGGTGTAGGAAAACCTGACAGTATAGTTGGACCAGGGCTAAATCGTTGTCCCTTTTGTGCCTTAGCGAATCGAGTACGGAACCCTTTCTCTCTGCAAGTTACTTCCGGTATAGGAAACCTTGACAGTAGAGTTGGGCCAGGACTGCCATCGTTGTCCCTTTCTTGCCTACACCCATCGGGTACAGAACCCTTTCTCTTTGCAAGCATATTTCCGGTTTAGGAAGGCTCGACATTAGAGTTGGGTTAGGTCTTTTGCTTTACCATACGCCGATGGATGGGTCTGGGTCTTTGCCTGTTAGGAACTCTAGTAACTAGAAGCCCGTCTCGAGCTGACGGAGCTTGTAGTTCCCTTTCCTAGGGACTTTTCACTTTCTATTTGCAGTTCGCGCTGCCCTCTAGCGCTGTTCTGCCTTTTCATTGTTTCATTGTACTCTGTATGAAACATATTTGTCTCTCGCCATGCATTTACCTTTACGTGCATTTTACATTGGCCACCCCTCCAATGTTCGGACTGGACTGACTAGCTTCACTGTATGTCGACAGTGTTGCTATATGTGGTGATGCTGGTGGTGTCGGAGATATTGTCTGTCTCTTGTGCAGTCAAATCTCTTTCCATCTGCTACCTCCACATTCTCGGACACGATCCCCAAATGATTTGGCCAGAATCAGCACGAGCTGCTGTATTTCTGTTTCCAGGGTGCACCACGTGGAGGTACATTTGGGATCTTGGTTATCTGCTAACCCTGGGTCCGCCTAGAGCAATGCGTTCCCTTTGCACCCCAATTCCACATATAATCAATGATGTTGTATGGAAGCCAGCCATAGCAAATAGTAAACAAACATGAAACTAGAGGCTATATAGGACTACAACTGAGCAAATGATTCTTTTTTTCCGTTACTTAGGGATAGTTTGTATGACTCTTGTAATCAACATATGTGCGAACGCATAAGGTATTTTTTAATCTTACTCTTGCTTTGTGACCACTTGTGTGCGCGCATAAATCTTTTTTTAAAATTATTTCCAGTGTAGTGGCTATTCTTTAATAACGTTATTGCCGCGATGTTTCCCATAAAAATAAATATTTTAATAGGTAGGGAGAAAGAAGATTACAGTCAGTGTTACCACTAAAGTTTTAGAGATAATCCCATATCACTGTTTAAAAAAAAAGATAACCCCACACTATAATATTCAATATAGATATGGCCAGGGACCTAGCTAGTATACAAAAAAATGTATTCATTCGCTCATTTACGTATGCAGTCCCTTCGCTTCTATGAGACCTTTAGTTACTTTTTTGAAAATCTTTAAGGGGTGTGATCATTTACCTGTCTTTTTTCTAAATTCTTAAGCTTTTCTAATTAAAACATGATTAACCTAGACACATGTCACCGAAAAATCCCAGCACTCAGGACGACGGTCAAAACCCAAGATCTATTGGGGAAAAATCCCAGCTGTGGCATCGCTGATTACCGTGGGAGATAAGACGGAAATCATTCAGAAGCATTAACGAGGTATGTAAGTGATCGACATTCAGACATATTTTATACCAACTCTATGACGATGATTTCAATCGTTAAACACACACACACACACACACACACATACACACACACACACATACACACGCACACACACACACACGCACAGAAGGGAAAAAATCCAGTATGTCAACAGCAGTGATTCACCAGTAACACAATAACCATCCTCCTACTCTCTATCGTTCTCATCACACCATCCAGGATTTAATTGAGTGAAATAAGTAAAATGGTGATGGCTGTATATGAATTTTAAAATCATGCACACATAATAAAAAATATATTAAAATATATACTGTTTATTCTAAGATACTTTTTATATGAAAATATGTGTATTTTTACTTGCTTGTCGGGCAAAATCATATGAGTTTTCATTATCTCGTAAGGGATCATTCGCTTCGATATACGAGTTCTTTGTTTTACGAGTAAGTTTCCGGAACGAGTTATGCTCCCAAACTGATCTTTCACTATATATATATATATGTTCATTATTTTTAATTTTGTAGTTGCATGTAAAAATCTCTAAATTCGTTAATATTATTTTAGGAGTATATGCTCAACATTTTCATATTTTATCATTTATTTTACTGGTACTTTTAGTATGTGACTATTATATGTCTTGCAATAAAACGTTCATGTAATATTGATAACGTTTAATTTGTGTTATTGTAGTCCACACATGTTTGTTGTATTTTCTCTGGTACTTTGGTTAGTATACCATATAGACGTCGCTGATTTTATTTTAATATTATGCTGAAAAAATACAATAAATTTCTGAATGAAAGCAGTCACAGTGGTACAACAATTTATCAAAATGACTTTAATTATAATTACAATAATAATAATAAGACACAAGATTGAGGATCGCAGGAGTGCTACATAGAAGAAAGCAGCACAATTTTAATATTTCTGTATTGAAGTTACAGTATTCATACGATGTAATTATCACAATGAATACTAACATGCGATTATGTTATTGAAATTTAGATTAAATCATATTTCTTATCTTTCAACAGCTAGCAAATTTTTACTTCGAACAAAATATATTTCAGAGTGAATTTTACATCTTATAACTCAACAGCTATCAAATTTTTATTTCGAAAAAATATATTTCAGAGTGAGTTTTACATCTTATCTCTCACCAGCTAGGAAATGTCTACTCCGAACAAGATGTTTAAACCCATCATGTTTTTTGGACTGTAGTGATTTTATAACAATAATTTACTTTAAGTAGGCTGTCATTGCTTTCTGAACGATTCCTATTAAACATTTCTTGTAAAGAGAAGTGAACTTGGTAACTAGGCCTAAGAGACGTGCTTTCTATCTCTGCTCCACAGAGTCGGACTGTTTCATCGAATATGTAGTTAATAATCAACAAAATAGCAACGTCCGTGACTCACTATTAGAATTGCTAATTTCTGAATCCACTTCAATTGGTAAATTGTGGGGGTAACAGTTACAAGAACCAATGACTTCACTCTACTCCCGTGCTCTCAGACCGACTAATGTTGGTTGCATAATTAACATGGTTTCTACTGCACTTTACCAATCTACATTATAGGATACTGTTTTTCCTAGTACATTGGTGATGCATACACTCTATGCAATCGTACTGTATGGTTCTTATGTACTCGTATGTATGTACTCGTATGTATGTACTCGTATGTATGTACTCGTATGTATGCATGTGTGGTCTTTCAGGTTATCCATAAATTACATCCACAATTAGGGAGCTAAGGGTGTGATAACATGTGAGGGATGGTTACAGTGAGGAGGTTAGGAGTTGACAAAGTTTCTATCAACAAACGTGTTTTTAATGCACCAATTAAAATGTCTTAATTTGAAGAAAAAAATATGTTAAAAAAAACAAGCATTGATGACGTAATTGATAGACTGTCCCATTTTTGTATTTTAGAATGTTGTTTAGCAGGTTCGTGTTTAGTTGTGGTAATGTTAATTGTTGTATGAATCAGTCGTTGCTGTGTTGCATTAACCTTTACTTTACGTGTTGTGATTTTAGCCTGTCTCAGAAGTGTTTCAAAACTTTCTGCACCTTTGTGTTTGACCGACTACATGCACATCGATCTTTGGCCATATTTTCACAGATATGGTGGTCCTTCATAAAAGCCTTGCATAAATATTTGTATCTCAACGGTCTGCATGTAACTATATATATATGCCAACCAATATATATAATATATACTGTGAGATACCGTTATTGTTGTTTTTTTGCACATGACTCAGCCAGCTTAATCTTCTACTGCTAAGTATTCCCATTATCGATGGTAATTCCCCTCCCCCTCCCGCTGCAGTACCTCAGTGCGTGTGATTCTGTCCCGCCACTTGATGTTCATTATTGTGAAAAGACAGCGAAATTAAAATTATATTGTGTCTTCTCTCATGCCTGTAGTATGGTGTCACTGCTTCCAAACTCTATAGTAAAGTGTAGAGTACACAAATATGATAGATTTAGATATTTTCTGCAATGTTAATTGTGTATTTCTCTACGCTCTCTCTTTGACAATCTGCTAAACATTGTAGTTGAACCTTCTATTCGTGTGGTGATTTCTTCATCTAATCATAGACAAGGGATTATAATAGTGAAACATCGTAATCTGGTTTTGCTTGATCATGTGATCAGGCATAATTTCTTTTTCACAATTATCCTGCTGAAGATAGAAGATTAGAAGAAGCGTAGAAGAAGATTAGGAAGGGTAGGAAGTATGGATTGTTATTAATATTAAAAGATAATATTAAAAACTGAACATGATTACGCTAAGATTTTCACACTTTAATAAGAAACTGAGAACAAAGAAGCATGGTGGGATTTTTGTGTTGGTGTTTCCAAGGTGACACCCCTACGACCCTGAGGGGTTATAAGATTCATGAAATGCACGAGGGACGGGATCTGGTGTAGTAATTAAGACGCTCGCTGTGTATGCAGGATGTAGCGGATTCGAATTCTGCTCGCAAAATCGTGACTACAAAAATATTGTTTTTTCAAAGAAAGCTGGGGATTGTCGTTTGAAGCCTACAGAGTTGCCTGCTATGATGTGTTAATTTCGATAGGTTGCGTTTCGCCACTTTGAGAGAGGTGGAGTTACATATGCGGTAACCCATGTACAGTCAAGTCAATCATGCGTCTCTTCATTCTTTTTTTCAATGCAATAGTGATAAATATCATTGCTTGATATATTTGATGTCTACATTAAGTATTTCACACAGTTAGAGCTTATCTAAGAAATGCGTATTCCAACTAAGAAAAGATACAATGTTTAATTTTCAGCCAGACATGTTTCTAGTCAATACATAATTTTCAATCGATAAGTGTAAACCTTGCACTTGAAAATTGTTTTATACTACAGTATGATAGCTTAAGCATTTGGTATCAATACAAATCATTCATTTGCTTAGATATGGCTGAAGGATATTGTAAAGGTCTGTGTGAATGATGGTGATTGCATCTTGTGCTTTCATTTATGTTCTTTTGTTATTCCATTTATTTTCAGTCTTCGTTGTTTTATTTCGTTAACATTTTCCCATGTTTTAGTTTGCATCTCTGCGATAGTATGTACGGTATGGGTGTACCTACTTTCAAGTTAGCTTATATTCTTCTTTTGTTAAATGTTTGCAACCCATTTCTTTATAATTTTATATATTTATATTTTTCGTATCTTCTCTACTTGGTTATGGTTTCTCTGGTTGTTTGATTTCTCATTTATTTAGAGAAAAACCGTATGATTGAAATGTTGATTTTTGTCTGTTGTGTATACCGTGATTCATGCTTTCGTGTACGTTAGTCTATGTGTGAAAACTACCTTTTATTCTTTGTAAGCAATTTTCGTATCTAATTTTCAGCAATTTGTTCTTAAAACGATTTTCGTATTGTACCTTCGTACAATACCTATCGTACTTTCGATTTTTCACAATTCCACTTGAGCGGGTTTCATTTGAACACCCCTCGTATTGTACTGTTTCTAATCTTGTCATAATCCTACTTGGAAGAGTTTCATTTGAACATGACTTATATTTCTATTATTATTGTTATTTTTGTATTTATTTTTTTTTGCGGCGGTTAAAATGGGTTTTTTTTTCTTATTCGTCTATAGTTTCTACAAATAGAAGGATGTTTTTTTTCTGACTGTCATCTACGTGTGTTAAATGGACATTTTTCTGACTGTAAAGTCGGTAGAGGGTTTTTTATTCTGACTGTTGTTTATGGTCGATAGTCTTTTTTCCTGACTAACGTCTATGTGCGCTCGAGGGATGTTTTCTGACTGCGCTCTTTGGTCGCGAAAGTTTCGCTATTGCTGTCGCCTATGATCACTTAGCTGTTTTCCTAATTCTAAGGTGTAGTTACTAGAGAAATATTTTCCTGCCTTTTCTGTATATTTGCTATACTGATGTTTTCCTGATAGTTTCATGAAGAATTATTGTCGCAAAATCATATGACGGTTGATTTGAAAAATAACCGAACCAGAAGCAACATAAATATACACGGTGAGTATCGACTATCGATTTAAGACAATCGATTTGTCATGTCATTCCCTCTCAGCAATGACAGCAGACTTATCGGGACTTATATTAGCACATCTAAGAGAGATAAGAATTTCACTAATTATTTCACGGCTTCCATCAATCCCTCACGGGACTCCTAGCAGCCCGTTTTACTTTTTAGGACGGTTGGTTGGCTACTAGCAATCTTTCTCAGGACTTCCAATAGTTCTTTTCATTGATTCCCCCTTCCCCCCCCCCCCCCCCCCCCGTTCACGTCGATGAGACATAACGACGTCACAATAACCGCGACCGATCAAAGTAGAAGACCTGTTCTCTGAATGAATTTTGCATGGCTCGAATGGTTTGCGTCTGTGGGTCTCACCAATGGCCCACTGGACAAACCACCCATGCAACAGAAAAACCAGGACGACAGTAGATGACATGCAGTTTGAAATAGGTTATATTCGTATAGAAACTTCATATTTATGCTTTTCGTGCTTTTATTTTATTGTTGCAATGTGTTTATTATATGTATATTTGTATATATGTATGCACCCTCTGTGGTTGGGAATGAGCTAGAGATGTACTGAGCAGCACTGGAGAGGAGGAAACTGACAGCCCTGTTTTTTCCTATAGCTGAGGCCCATCACAGAGGCACAGTGACTCAGAACGTGACAATCCTTTTGACTGGAATATATGGTTGCATGCCTGGAGCAAATGAAAAGTTCGGCATAACCAGTAGTCAATTGGTAGCTGGGAATGAGCACCGTGAACACTATCTTGGCTGGAGTGTCTCGGAGCAGTGCATAGGTTCATGGTGGTGTGATAGTTATTCTCTGGCTCTGGTGCTGGGTAGGACGAAAATACAGACTCCCCAGTAATATAATGCCAATAAAATGGCATTGGGTCAAAGGGCTCGAGCTAATGGACCGCTGTAGGAGCAACCAACTATCTTGAATTCATTAGGCCTTCATTCGTTCCTTGTCTTCATTATTCCCGTGTTTTCCGTTGGTTAATATTTATATATTTGGAATCTCATGGCAAAAATAGACAACGATACTTCAAGTATCTACATAGTAACCAAAGGAAAGCGTGACAATAATCAAAAACGTTTTGAATAAAGACCTGTCTACTTGTTACAGTTAGGTCGTATAGTATTGTGATGGTCACACCATAACAGATTAACGCTGACAATGAAGCTAGTCATGATGTTTGTACGTACCACGCAAATTGCACGTTTATAACTGTCAGGGAACGAACGTCTACGAACGAAATCAATCATTTCAGAGTATTTATCAAGAAAATCGTCATCATCACTACATAAGCGACGAAGGCGAAGACGCTGGGAGTATGGCAGAGAGTTGCGACAAGCAGGAGGATGAGAAGAAGTGTAGAGCAGAAAACCATGTGCATCAGTAGGTTTGTAGTAAACAGGTGAGTTGAAGTAAGGGGGATGAATAGTACAATAATGGCACGACAGAAGTAGTAGAGGTGTTATATGTGAATTGAATAGCAGGGTTAAAATTGTTGATAAAGTTGATGAAGCGAAAATTTCTGACGTCTGAGTCCGTTCAGTTGGCGAGGCGAAAAGGTGCCCATCTCGTGAGATGCATCTCGAGCATCAATATCACGGAATGACATCTGAAAAGGTTGAACGAAACTGGTTCAAATACCGTATACTGCTTTCATTATTTATTTAACAAAGCAAGTAACACAGAAAGGATAATACATTTTTCAAATGTCACAAACACGAAACCTCATTTAGAATATGAGTATACACATTACAATTGTAACACAATACAATCATATACAATAGAATATATCAGAAATCATATGAGCATATCCTATATACCATTTTCTAGAGTTACACAGAAACGTCATTGGCGTGTTTTCATTTATAGAAATCTCATTCGTAGAACATTATAATTCCTTTTTTGTTTTATTATCATGTGGCGTACCATAGTGAACCACCATTCCCGCCTGAATTTGTTTTCTGATTGTGACTATGCTTGAGCGTGATAAGGAGTGAATATGACGGTTATCTACTATATGTTAGGATCTTTCTGGTTTTTATCGGAAAAAAACTTGTTTATTGCTTAATTTGTTATGGTATGCATATGATCTTGACTTCTTTGGGGATAGCAGTTTTCTTTATTCAGTTTTGTTACTTAATTTATTGCGGTATGCATGTGATCTTGTTTTCTTCTAGAACACGGGTAGTCGTTAATTTATCAGCCAAAGTAAGAGTAATTTCCCTTGAGTTGAGTTGAATGTAGGAACACTTTGTTAAGATTACATGTTGGTAAAATTATGGCAGCTATTAAAGCTAACTGTTGTGAGGGGTGTCTACCACGTCGAAACTGCGGAGCTTGAGTACCATAACTCAGTGGCATCACAATGGAAGGGCAGAAGGTGTGAACCGCACATCCTGACACCATTTCAGAGGGTTACACCATATTCAAAAATATTATTTAAAAAAGTACTACAAATGATAGATGGAAAACTGGTCGTGTAACATAAGGGAAAGTACTTCAATAACATATCTTACTTATGAGTACTGAATATGATAATAAGAGGTACTTTATCTCTTACCTATGAGTACTATATATGGTAATCAGGAAATGTATCTTTTAACCCCAAAAAGGTACTTTAGTGACATTATCGCTTACCCACGAGTACTAAATATGATAATCAGGAAATTTCTTAGTCAATCTGTGGTGAAGGTGAAGGACCATTAATAACCGGATAAAACTTAATTTGTGATGTGTAATATAATGCCCTCGTGAGCTCATAAAACACAAAATATGACATTATTGTTCAAACTCACCTCAATTGGAAGAAAATCTTATAATTTAAGTCGGAGAAATAAAGTTTATGTGAAAATGATAAAGAAAGATAAAGAAAGTATGATGCCTCTGTGCTTGATGCGAATCTTGTTCAGTCACCAACTTAGGAAGTTTTAGTGTGTTTATTATAGTTAGTATTAGGTTTAAGATTAATGTTAAGTTTATATATAAAATTAGAGTTATGTTTATGGTTGCATGTGGGGTTGGGTTTCTGGTTAGGTTTAGGGTTAGTTAGAGTTAAGTTTGGGTTAGTGTTAGGTTTAGAGTAAGGTTAGTGCTTGAGTTTGTGTCAGGGGTTGAGTAAATAGGAAAAAAAAAAGAAACTGAGTCTTGAAAAATGATGATTAAAGGGCGTGTTTGTTGTTGTTTATTATGACTTAAGCTCCCAGATAGTATGAATGCAACATGCGTGCTGGTCTGTCGAAGGTTGTCTGCTTTTCGCAGACTTTCAACACAGTTTAGTTTGTTGTAAATGCACGTCTGGCTCATACTACCACGTGCCAGCAAGAACAGTAATGCCCTGCTGAAAATTATAGCACCATCATTAACCACACGTGTTTGTCAAAGACAATACTACTAAATAACTTTTAGAAAAAATTCGAAATGAGTATTAAATGTGATACTATTGCAACAATTATACACGCATTTTTTGTTATTTTTTTTGTATCTTCAACAAACATTTCACTGTATATCTTGATCATTTATTCTCAGAGTTGCAGCCATGTTTGTTCGCTTTTGTGTTGTGTTGTCCTCTTACTAATCCCTAAAACGGGATCCATGAAACTTTGTTTTGTAAACAAACCGCGTGGGTGAGTGTGTGTGTGTGTGTGGGTATGTGCGTGTGCGCGTTTGTGTGTGTGTGTGTGAATGTTTTTGTTTCATGACGTCATGTTTGAGTTTAACTTCCAAGAGATATAAAAGCATACAATTACAAAATAACGAATACGCCAAAAACGACGATTCCTTTTACTCAAATGAGGTATATAATTGTATAGATCACATGCTACAAAGCTTCCATGAGAGAGCATCAATATAACGGAATGACATCTGCTAAGGTTTTCTGTTACATTGGTGGTTTGTCTAGTGGGCCATTGGTGAGACACAAAGACGCAACCGCATACGTGTGATGATGTGCCTTAGAAAATATGATAAAACTTAGCGTTCAGCTATAAATAAATATAATTTACATTTCCTTCTTTGTAGTAATGTGTGATTATTAAGCTTTTGTAATCATTCTCGTTAACATAAAAGATATTATGACAAGTTAAAGTGTTTGATTATAAAAATTCAGTTATAACTTGATATTATTTAAATATATGAACCAAGTATGAAATAAATATAGTATTTTGGACACGCTAAAAGACATGACACATTGTTGACGATAGGGTAAAGTTGCAGAGAGGGAACAAGAGTTATACAGAAATACAAGTGGGAGGGAAATCTCACGAGATGAACAATTTATATTTTGGCAGAGTGCACCACCAAAGTAAGAGGTAAAGGAAGTTGAAGTCTAGTGCAGCCAATCTTTGTTGCGGAGCCGACACTGGATGATGGTGATGAAAATGGGACTCTCTCCTGCGGTCTTGTTTGTACAACAAACTTAATGTAGAGTACGTCAGCTTGAAAAATGTACTGATACAGAACAATTATGTTCTCGAACAATCATCATTTTATTTGATTGGGCCCTAGGTTTTTAAGAAAACTAGTACAGAATAATACAAGTTAATATTTCTGCATAAGCAATAATAAACCATACCACGACATTTCCGAGAGTAGAGTAATGAATACAATAATAAACCATACCACGACATTTCCGCGAGTAGAGTAATGAATACAATAATAAACCATACCACGACATTTCCGAGAGTAGAGTAATGAATACAATAATTGAAGTAGATACTGTATATGACACTGCTATTCAAGTAATATAGAATTTCGAGACGGCACTAATACATTGTGCTATTAATACAATATAGATGATCGGCCATCAAAACCGCCACAAGTTAGTTGAACAGAGTTATGTTAGGGATGCCCTTATTCATTCTATCACAGAATTGACCACTGTTTTATATTTATTTAAAATAGTTATCTTCTATTATATTTATTGTAAATACTGCAAGAGAGGGTTAACTATTTTCCTTGTGCTAGTTGGGCCATAGTTTTGATATCGGGATGGGATGTTTTGTCGAGATTTTTTCTGTGTTAAATGAAACCGTTTTTGTCGAAAAAATTGTCTTTCAACCTTTGATGAAATCTATTTTGGATATACCAGGACTATCAAGAATAATAGAGGTAGACGTTCAGGTAACAAGGTCACATACAAGTTGAAATATTACATTATTAACATTCAACAAACAACAAAAATACCATAATTGCAGTGCCGAAAAGTCACCGCACGTCACTGACAATATATATTTAGATTTTCTCACTTTAACAATGAACTTTCGCTCATGTGGTGCCGGGGTCCGAAAGGGTTGCGACAAATAGCAACCATCCAAGTCGTAAGATGAGATTGAGGATTAGGCGTGGAGCTGACTACCTCACATAATTAACTTCTGGAAACTGCTAAAGACCCGTGCCTTTACTACCTCATACAATGAACTGGAGACTGTTGAAGATCTATGCCTTGATAACCTCACACAATTAACTTCTGGAGACTGCTGAAGGTCGATGCCTAGACTACGTTTAGGTAATTGTTCCTTTTATTTACATCGTGCCTCAAGTTTGCAAGAAAGTCACGACAAAGCTCATTCAGAGGTAGAAGACAGTCACATTTGAAGTATTACATAACACAGTCACATTCAGTCAATCAGTCAACTCAGACATGCCAAAACTCTGGAAATCTCCCCATCATAAAATATGTCAAAGGAATACCATTCTGGAGATAAAAGCAAATCTCCAGTGTCTAACATAAGGATTGAAAACAACGGAATACCATTCTGGAGATAAAAGCAAATCTCCAGTGTCTAACATAAGGATTGAAAACAACGGAATACCATTCTGGAGATAAAAGCAAATCTCCAGTGTCTAACATAAGGATTGAAGATGACAAAATGGATGTGCCAGAGTTGTATCATCGTCAACTGCTGTATTTCTTATTTAAAAATTCCGTAACATATTAATATATACATATTCTACACTCTGTTCTAAACACACGAAATTATTGGTATGCACCACTTGATAATCTGTTCTAACGACAATAGTTTATTGTTATGCACCACTTGATAATCTGTTCTAACGACAATAGTTTATTGGTATGCGCCACGTGATAATCTGTTCTAACGACAATAGTTTATTGGTATGCGCCACTTGATAATCGATTCTAAGCACAAGTAATTATTGGTATGCGTCACTTGTTAATCAATTATAACCACAAAAAAGTATTGGAATTTGCACATTCAATAATCGGTTATAATCCCAAGAAAGTATTGGAATGTGCACATTTAATAAGCGATTCTAATCCTAAGAAAGTATTGGAATATGCACACTTAATAATCGGTTCTAATCCCAAGAATTTATTGGAATATGCACACTTAATTAGTTCTAATCCCGGAAACTTATTGGAATGTGCACAAATCGGTTCTAATACCAAGAAAGTATAGGAATATCCACACTTAATAATCGGTTCTAATCCCAAGAAATTATAGGAATATGCACACTTAATAATCAGTTCTAATCCCAAGACATTATTCCTATGTAAAATAAAGTGATAGCTCTTCATAATGAATGCAAGCTTACCTGTAATGTCGGTGTCTCAAGAGATCAAATGGATCTTATTATGTCTTCAAATTTGGCATCCAGGTCTCCAAAGTTCAAATATTCAGCTAAAGTATATGTCAGTACTAGAACTACAAAAGTACATAAAAGTACTTGATCACGATTAATGTAAAACAAAAACATACCCACGCATTTTGTTGCAATGCCGTCCTGTACCACAGTATTAGCTTTAATTCGTGTGCCAAACTCGTGCAGTGAATTCGGGTCCGCCAGCCCGCCTATTTCCGCTGGTAAATGTTTGAATCACGTGAAAGTTACCACACATTCTCTCATCTTTCCTGTAACCAGACATGGTACAGAGCACCCAGTTTCAGTACAACTACCCACACATGAAATTATGAACAACAACAGCAACATATCACTCAAAGTTGAGCCAAAACAAAACTACATGAAAGGCGATACTGTAAACCAGTAGTTCTGTAAAACAAAATTACATGAAAGTACTATAAATCAGTAGTTCTGTAAAACAAAACTACATGAAAGGAGATACTATAAATCAGTAGTTCTGTAAAACAAAATTACATGAAAGGCGATACTATAAATCAGTAGTTCTGTAAAACAAAATTACATGAAAGGCGATACTATAAATCAGTAGTTCTGTAAAACAAAATTACATGAAAGGAGATACTATAAATCAGTAGTTCTGTAAAACAAAACTACATGAAAGGAGATACTGTAAATCAGTAGTTCTGTAAAACAAAACTACATGAAAGGCGATACTATAAATCAGTAGTTCTGTAAAACAAAATTACATGAAAGGCGATACTATAAATCAGTAGTTCTGTAAAACAAAATTACATGAAAGGCGATACTATAAATCAGTAGTTCTGTAAAACAAAATTACATGAAAGGCGATAATATAAATCAGTAGTTCTGTAAAACAAAATTACATGAAAGGCGATACTATAAATCAGTAGTTCTGTAAAACAAAATTACATGAAAGGCGATACTGTAAATCAGTAGTTCTGTAAAACAAAATTACATGAAAGGCGATACTATAAATCAGTAGTTCTGTAAAACAAAATTACATGAAAGGCGATACTGTAAATCAGTAGTTCTGTAAAACAAAATTACATGAAAGGCGATACTATAAATGAATAGTTCTGCTTCTTAATTTGTTGGGGCTTATTGTGTTCTTTTGACAAAAGTTTCCGTCCGATTTCTTCTCCCCCCCCCCCCCCACTGCCTAAAAATATAAGTGACTGTCTTTGCAATTTACTAACGCTTCATCTGTATAAATCTGTTTGCTTATGATCTAAATAGATACCCTCCTGTCACCCCCCCCCCCGAAACAAGTTTCACCCCCACCCCATTTCAGAAATTTATTTCTCTGTGCCCACCCCCTTCAATTCTCCCTAGCCCCAGGCGTGCTACATTACCAACTGCTTTAAATGAAAGACTTAAAAGCGTATTAGGAAGAAGACATGACATTGTCGTGTACAAAATAAGGAAGTCAATTATTGCATGTTTCCTGAAGGTAGGTGAAGATAAGATGCGTGAGACATAGGTCATGATGACCACATGCCCTTGCTTTCGCTACGACTGGTACAGGGTGAGTTGTTTTTTTTTTGGGGGGGAGGGGAGTTCTGTTTTGAAACTCATGTCACCCAATGGGATTATTACTGTGACAATTTCCCTTGCAATGTTTTCCAATTGATATTTTTCAATCATTAATTTAGCTATTCACTTTTTAGGGTTAAGTTTAGGAGAGGTTTTGTATTACATAACTGACCCTAAATAAATTCATATTAAAATTAATAAAGGATAAACATAAACTGACAAACATTGTCAAGGGATCACATCGAGGACACTTGTTCCAAACAAGAACTTTTTTTTTACCCTTCGACAGAAAAACTTCGCATCTCAAAACCTGCATCTCAATATTGTGAAACCATCTCTCTCGGTTATATGCCACACATAGATTTCATGTAACATGTTAATACTAGTGTTAGTGATGTCAAGAGTATTCCACGCGAGCCATCTTGGTGCAGTCGAATACCATTACGCCATAATTGTTAATTTAAAGATGGCCACATAACTATTGAAGTGTATCACAATATAAGCAGCATTTTATTCCATGTTTTTGAACAGTGAAGGAGAAAACCTATAGAATCGAATTGGTGAATGACAGTCCAGTAATGGTCATGTATAACTGTCACTACAGCAAGTGTATGAGGGGAGTAGGGATTTCAATCAGACGTGAGTTATGCGACAAACGTGAGTTATGCGACAGACATGAATTATGTTATAGACTGTTCACGACCGATCTGGCCGCCACTGTTTCGTAACCTCGAACATCATTCATACACTTGCTGTGACAGGTCTTCATCACCTTAATTAACCCATTAATTTATGTATGTTTCACTCCATTGCTGATGTGTTTTAAAAAAATTATTAAATAAACACTGATCCTATTTGGTGCAGGTTCAAACCCGTAGATAGGGTGAAAGTGTTTAGGTGTTTAACTCCTCCCAACCTCTTAGTAAATCAGAACAACCCCTTTCCCCCCTCCCAAGTTTTATCCACAACGGTCGTAAAATTTTTCCTGAAAAAGAGAGTATCACGTAGCCCCCACCCACCACCTTTCCAGTCCCTTACTGAAAATGTATCTACTGACCTGTGCGTATCAATAGTTACCAGCTCTCTGAAAACTGGCATTATGATGTCACGCATTCGTCTGCAGCAATAATGCTCGTGCAGGACACTCTTGGTATCCTTGCCAACAATATTCACAAGCGACAAGACACAGCCTTCATTATTCTACTTTCTATCACATTTTTTAGGTTCTCATGGACGTATCTTTGTACGACGCAGCAACATCTAACTGCTGAATCTAACATACGAAGTGTTATATGAATAAACAAGTATCTTAGAACGACGCAGCAACATCTAACTGCTGAGTCTAACATACGAGGTGTTATATGAATATACAAATATCTGAGGCTCCCAGATAACGCTGCTAGAAGCTGCACAAATATTGACTGATGGTTTAGCCTCCCCAATAAAAACAGCGTTCATCAATTCTCTTAGATCATCTCGACAACGAGGCTAAATAAAATGAAGAAAAAATGTCTACAGTAAGTCAAGATCAATGAAATCAAGAACGCTTTATGTGACCAGAACGAGGATATTCCTTCTAGATATATAATTACCAAAAAACCCAAGAAAATCTAGCAATGAGATATGGGACCTGGTAACACCAAATTCATAATAGTGAATAAATAATTGTGTTGCAAATACCTACCACTACTAATAAAAAGATGGTAAAAGCTATTATAATGAAATGAATAAAAACGATTGGCGTTTCGATATAAGATATTCGTCTGAGCGAACATATAATAATAAATCAAATATCAGTAACAAATATTAATTTCTAAACATCTTTTTTATAAAATAATAATTAGTCCGTGTAGCGACATGACGAAGTCCTGAAGGAAATTGCATAATGTGTGAAGTCCGTCTAAGAACAAACGTGAGTACCATAAAGAATTGCACAGTATGAAGAGATATAGAACACTAAGACAATAAACCATGATATCTAACAACGAACTCAAGAGACACAATAGAATATGGCACACCATGTCCATCATTGATGCAGAATTAATGCAGAATTTGAGTGTCATATAACAGCCAACATAGTAAGACAACACCATACTGATAGCCTCAAAAAATGTATATTAATTGATGTCTCCGTATATTTATGGTATAGTTAGGCTCGTATTTATGCCTCCCTATTGTGCTTTCTATGTGGATTTTGTTTTAATATGAATGGATATATGCGTATTTGTCCACTAACATCAAGAATGTATGCTCTTATGTGTCACCTAACATCACGAATGTATATTTATGTGTATCACGTAAATTCAATAATGTATATTTATTGTGTGTCACCTAACATCATAATATCTATTCATTGTCACCAAACATTAAGAATGACTAAATAGATTATGTGCGTGGTGTTTATCATTCCTTACGAATGCTTACGCATATGGCACGAGTATGTTATAAATATTTAATAATGTTGATGTTGATGATGATGATGGTGGTGATGATAATGGTGACGGTGATGATAATGAAGATGATGATGCTGATGAGAATGGTGGTAGTGGTCGTGGTGATGATGATGGTGTCCCTCCTTAGCAAGCGAAGATAAATTTAGCATAGAAAGGGAAAGGATAATATGTGTGATTTTTGTGAGTCTGCAAGTAACAAGAGAAATCATATTCGTCTACAGCCGATAAAAACAGTTACACTGTCAACAGAAGCTAACAATGTGTTAAGGAGACAGTAATACAATAACATGCGAGATGAGAATTAGATTTCAGTAAGGGAGAGCCCCATAATGTCGTATGGTTAATATTAATTATATTACGAGTTCTTCGTGACTTGAATACCAGAACTGTGACCACCACCATTAGTATGGTTAAAAGCTCTGATATAACCAAATTAGGCTAGCGTACCTGGTTTAAATGGTGCACATCACAACAAGAGGCACATTTTATTTAATAAAAACATTATAAATGATTTATTTTGAGTGTTCGCAGTCATCTTGTACACTTGCTTTCCTCTCCTTGTGAAACTTACGAAACATAAAACAAAATCTTTCTAGAAATCTGAATTTTGATAGAAATTTCCAGAAGTCATCTCGGATGATGGTATTGAAGTCCTTGTTCAGTTTCACGAATGTGATGTATGGACCGATGTTCTTTCTACTCAATATAATTTCTTTTAGTTCTATGACAGTAAAAATAATGTCAACTGTTTGTCTCCCCTGTCTGAATCCAGAACCAAATCTGAGTTGTATAATAACACGCCAAGTAATTCTTGAAGCAATTTTTAACAACACAAGTAAATATTTGAGTTATAAGTTATTAACACAAAAGACAATATTTGAATTGTCTATTAACACAACATAAAAACATTCAATTTACAAAACAAATAATCTTTCGAGTTATGTGTTTAAAAAAAACAAGTCAAGCTTTTACTTCCTTATTAACATGATAAGTGCATGACGGTCTTCGTTGGCTCATAATTTATTTTTTTTTAAATCGTGAAACAAGATGGAACACCGGTTCCTTCTGATAATTAATTGTTTAAAATTTAATTAATTGTTTAACATTTAATTTAATCCAAAGTGAATTAATTGTTTTTAAATGGTTGAATCAAATGCGTTGAGCATGTAAAAAGAGTCATGATACTCACAGAGACATATTACTCAAAAAGACATGATACACAAAGAGACATGCCACTCTATGAGATATGCTACTCAAAGAAACATACTACTCAAGGAGACTTTATAATCAGATATAAAGATGATATTCAGATATATCAGATATATCAGACTTTATAAGATGATACAAAGAGATATGATGCTTATAAAGACACTAAAGAGACATCGGACTCACAGTGACTTCATACTCAAAGTGATATCATAGTTAAATAGACATGACACTCAAGGAAATATGACATTCGAAGAGACATGACACTCAAGAAAACATGGTACTTAAAGAGCCATATTCAGAGATATATGACACTCGTAGAGTCTTCGTACTGAAAAAAAAGACATCATACGCATAGAGAAAGCTGAACTTTTTTGGTCATCTAAAGAGATATAACAGCATGGAAAAACTAATAGCAGAAGGCAGAGTAAACAGCAGAGTCCGCCCAAAACGACGATGGACAAATGATATATCTGACTGTGTAAACATATCTCTGTAGGCGCCAGGTCAACTCGCCCAAGAACGCGAGGTGTTAAGAAGGTCCATAAAGAGGACCAGATTGTGGAAAAAATATGTCACACGATGATGATGACTCAGAATAATACTCAGAGATATTATGAACAAAGAGATATGATTCTCAAACGTATATGTTACTTAGAGAAACATGATACTCAAATATAACATAAAACAACTTAACAACGAGATACAGGGACAGACGACGTTTCGACTAAAAAGCCTTCATCAGGACAAACGAAAGACAACAGTACAACGAATCTTACATGGAGACAAACGTGGTTGATAGGGAGGAAAGAGGAGGAGAGATAGCGAATAGATAGCGGAGGAAGCAAAGAAGGAGCAGCATAACAGGGAGGAAGAGAGTATGAGGAGAAGAATTGAGGAGGGGAAAGTACATATACATGATACTCAGAGAGACACGATACCAAAAGAGACATGACACTAAAAGAGACATAATATACAAAAAGACACCACACTCAAAAATACGTGATAACCAAACATTATATTCAAGTCAAAAAATACTTGACATTCAGAAACACGATACGTCGGACATAAATATCTGCAAGATATGACATTCAAAAATATGACACTCATAGAGATATAACACTCAAAGAGACATGTCACTCACAGTGACATGGCACTCAAAGAGACATGATACTCAAAGAGATATGATAGTGAAAGAGACATCATACTCAGACAGGCATAACACTCAAAGACATGATACTCAAAGAGACGTGATACTCAAAGAAATATGCTTCTCATAATCACATTATACTTGAAGAGATATGATACACAAAAGGACATAACAATCAAACATACATGACAATCAAACATACATAACAATCAAACATACATGACAATCAAACATACATGACAATCAAACATACATGACAATCAAAGAGAGATGGCATTTAAAGAGCCATAATACACAAACAGATATACCACTCAAAAACGACATGGCACTCAGAAATATGATACCCAATGAGAATATGATACTCTAAGAGACATCATTCTCAATGACATAATACACAAAAAGATATGATGCGCACAGCGATATCATCCTCAGAGAGATATGATAATCTAGGAGGCATGCCACTCAGAGATGTTATGCTCAAACAGATATAATACCCAAGAAGACATGACACTCAGAAAGGATACTCAAAGAACATGATACTCAGACAGACATATGATATGTGTCTCTGAGACATTACACTCAGAGACACCATATTGAATACATAATACTCCTACAGATTAAAAAGAGATACGATACACAAGGAGACATCTCACGAAGAGCTGCATGATACTCAAAGAGATATGATACCTAAAATGAAATTATATTAATATAAATTTTACTTAAAGAGATATGATTTTCACAAAATAATGATACTCAAAATTCAAATCATGATACCGAAACATGATACTCAAAGAGATATGATAGGTTAAGAGGCGCGATAATATTTAAGGAGATATGATACTCAAAGAGATATGATACACATAAAGGATATTCTGCTGAGAGACATAATACTCAAAGAGATATGATATTCAAAGATATATGATACTCAAATAGATATGACACACAGAAGTTATGATACTTTTAGAGACACCTAAAAAAGACATGTTATTAATAGCGATATTATACTCAAAAATAAATGATACTCAAGAGAAAAAAAAACGGACATAAAACTTAAATAGACATGATACTTAAAGAGACATGATGCTCAAAGAGACATGATGCTCAAAGAGACATGATGCTCAAAGAGACATGATGCTCAAAGAGGTATGACATTCAATGAAACATAATACTAAAAGCGACATGGTAGTCAAAGATATAAAACAATCAAGGAGACAAAATACTCAAAGAGACATAATGCTCAAAGATACAAGATACACAAAGAGATATAATACTAAATGAGATAGGATACTCGCAGAGATATGATACTCAAAGCGATATGATACTCAACGATATAAGATACACAAAGGAACATGATACACAAAGAGCTATGATACTTAAAGATCAAGAATAAACAACGAGAAACGATACTCAATGATAGATCATCACAAAATATACATTATACTCAACAAATACGATACTTTAAGAGGCAAGATACTCAGAGAAATATGATACTCAAAGCGATATGATGCTGTGGAGACAGAGAAAAATACATGTTGCAAATCGCTGACAAAAACACATTCCATATGACTACTCTCATACATATATACTACATATATATATATATATATATATATATATATATATATATATATATATATATATATATATATATATATATATATATAAGAAAGAATGATGTTCAATCAACAAAACAGTGGGACCATCAGTGAATGTGTAATGACGGCTGCACTCAAGGAGAGATCTGAGCAATTATGGACTTGTCCGGAATGCAATGTTGATGATCCAACGACTAGCTAACTAACTAACTATATATACTACGTTACCTTCATGGGTAAGCACATTTGAGGCTATAGAACACGGAGAAGAACGGGAAAATAAGCATATCCAGTTTAAAATTTCCAGGAAAAGTGTCAATAGCACTAAAGTGCATATTGATTCAGAAGTCGAATGCTTTTGTCATTGGGAATCCCTCAGATAGAGATATTATAGTCTGTACAGATGAGTATGTCCCGGTACAGATGAGTATGTCCCGGTACAGATGAGTATGTCCCAGTACAGATGAGTATGTGGTGGAACGGCATGTGCGCAGTGCTTGAATATCGCCGCTCAATGCCGACTAAAATGTATGAGGATGGAATCTATAAGTGTGTTTTGAAAGATTTAGTTAGAAAATATACGTCGTCATTTGCTGGAGTCGATGACAAAGTCTGTGCTGAAAAGCTTAATGTTGATTTTTGTACTTGGAAACGCGGGTGTTTGAGGGAGGAGGGGGTGACTAAAGAGCAGGCTGACTTTCCAGCGTGGCCACAGAGAATGGTGACGGTTCAATGAATCTATTGATTTCTTTTTTTTTTTCAGTGCAATCACGGTGTTCTACCAATCGGAGAATGTAGCTTGTGTTTCTTCCTCTGTCTGTGACAACAATTCACGGCCTGTGAGCGACGTGTCCTGTTGCAACGAACGAGCGGCTTATGGGAATCACAAGAAGAATTATCAAACATCACAGAAACGAAAACATCAGTTCACGTATGCTGAGGGGCTTACTGAATGGCAATCATGAACACCTGTGCACGTGGCCGGGATGACATGATTATGAATGAAGTCTAACAAACTAACATGTTCTGCAATATTGAAACTCGAGTTATCCAACGGTAATAGGTGCACATGTAATACAAACTGTAATTATGCACATTAGTAATAGGTGCACATGTAATACAAACTGTAATTATGCACATTAGTAATAGGTGCACATGTAATACAAACTGTAAAAATACACATTGGTAATAGGTGCACATGTAATACAAACTGTAAAAATACACATTGGTAATAGGTGCACATGTAATACAAACTGTAATTATGCACATTGGTAATAGGTGCACATGTAATACAAACTGTAAAAATCCACATCGGTAATAGGTGCACATGTAATACAAACTGTAAAAATCCACATTGATAATAGGTAATTCATAATAGATAAAACAAGTGTCTTTGTCTTCAACAAAACAAACTTTTATGGTATCTTTGACGTTCTGATAAAAACAACAACAATGTTGACGAAAGAATCGAAATACCAATACAACAATTATAACAACATACAGATAGATAGATGCTTGCTTCAATTTGACAGCTACAATACGCCCAATACTATTTTCTACTAACGATGTATTGTATCATTTTACAGCCATTATTCGAAATGTCTATAACTTACCCGCTAGGCGAATTCACCATGATCACCATCAAGTGCCGTCTTCGCAACGAAGGTTGGCTGCAAAAGATCACCAATATCCCCTGTCTCTTGTTTTGGTGGGGCACTCTGCTAGACTTGAACCAATCCATTTTGTGATGTTACTCTCCCACTTGTATCTCTGCCTACTTCTTGCTCGCCTCCCTTCGAGTAAGGTCTTCAACAAGGTGTCTTGTTTTTAATGTGTGCAAAATATTGTATTTGCTTGATCTTTATTTCCTTTAATAATTCTTTCTCCATGTTAAGAGTTGTTAGGGCCTCTATGTTTGTTTTCTTCTCTTTCCATGATGCTCTCCCTATTCTTATGTATTTATCCACACCTCAAAGGCATCAATTATGTTTTCTAATTGTTTATTTATTGTCCATGTTTATGAGCCATAAATTAATACAGAATAGATATAGCATTTTATAATTCTCATTTTTAACTTGTGTGTAATTTGTTTAGATGTTAATATTTTCCTCATGTCATTGAAAGTGCTTTCAACCATTCCTATTCTCCGTTTAACTTCTGTTTCACATCTGCCTTAATTTGTGACTATGTGTCAAATATATTGATAATTTTCTAATTGTTGTAGTTTCTCTCCATTCATGTTTATGTTTAGCACCTGTTCTTATGTGACTGCTTATTATCGTGGTTTTTGTCATTTGAATGTTTATATCAACTCCCTATTCTTTACTTGATTTATCGACTTCATATACTATTTTTTGTAGTTCATGTTCACTTTCTGCTAAAAGAACAATGCCATCTGTATCTCTCGGGTTGTTTATTATTTCCTCACTGATCTTCAGTCCTAAAAAGTTTAAAAATATTCTCTGTACAAAAATTAAATAGACTGTGAGAAAAACATACATTCTTGTCTTACCCCTCTTTATTGTTATGTATGGTGAGTAGCAGTTTTCATCTTATTGGTGCAGTCTGTCCCTAATATATATTTCTAAGCAGTCTGATATCTTTTCCATCTATGCCTATTTCATGAAGACATTTGATTAATTTTTCATGTTGGACTCTGTCAATGGCCTTGCTGTAGTCTATGAAGCAAATATAGGTGTATTTTTGGATTTATATCTATTTATCTATTAATAGTCGGATTCTAAGTATAGCTTCTTTGGTTCCTTTGTTTTTCCTAAAACCGAATTACTCTTCACCGACCTCAGTGTCTATCTTATTTTTTATTTTGTCATGTATTATCTTAAGTAGTATTTTGGTTATATGACTCATCAAGTCTATTGCTCTATATTCTATACCAGGGGTCGTGAACCTTTTCGTCTGAGAGAGCCATGGACACCACATATTTTGAAAAGTAATTCTGTGAGAGCAATACATTATGTTTAGAACTAAAAATTCAGGTAAATGTATGTATTTTGTGTAATTTCAACACTACAAGTACAACAATTATGTCTCTGATTTTTTTTAAAAATAACATTGTTATGCTGTTGCTAATCATTAATGAGTATTTCGTACCATTAAAGCGACTTCTGGTGCTGAGCTGCAGTAGACTTTAGCTTATTTGTAGAATGAAATATTGATATGCAATTAATGTGTAGATCAAAGGAGTCTAAAGAAACATTTTTTTTATCATAAGAGCCACATCTGGCTCGCGAGCCATGGGTTCCAGACCCCTGTTCTATACACTCCAAAGCCCAGGGCTTCTTATGTAGTGGTATGACGTAGTGGTAGTGGTAAACGAACTACTGTCCGCTAAACAGACCTGGTTCAAATCTCATATACAATATTGTGATTTTCAATGCAATACCTAGGGCCTTCTTAATAATGCTATTAAATTTCCTCTGAAAGATTACTAAACAATCCCTTCACAATTTTGTTCACATTAACTTTGGAATCTAATATAAGATTAAATACAGTCAAATCTAGTATTTGTGTTCAGTGTTCCGCAAATATTCACAAACATCAAAATAATTCGCTGATTTACACGTCCTACGATGTGCGTGAACTTATAATTTTTGTAATTTTATCAGTAATCTAACGTTTTCGAAGAAAATATGCAATAGTTTTCGATTAAAATTGGCTTAGGAAACTAATTTCAGAATAAGCTATAGAAAAGTAAGTCTTCCTTGACTTGGTTGACAGCTTTAGCTTAGACTGGATATTCTCAGAGCACCAAGCGAACAGAATTCAGCTGTCAACCTATATTAACTCACGCACAGTGTGTACCTTACAATAGACATAGTAGGGTAGAGCTCTGACAACATGTCCCTTGACGTTCTGCTTATACGGTCATTATGTTAAACTATTGAAATTGTGTTTCATGTTAGAGTATAGCTGGCTTACTTCCCGAGAGGCTCCATTAGTGTACGCAGACACAAGTTTCATTGTCTCAAGTCATGGCTTTCGTAAATAGCTCTTGTCCATAGCGACAATAGGCTTACTTCCGCATGATGCCGATGTCACACTTAAACTAGAAACTCTCTAAAGCCGTGAGAGGAAAATGTCAAGTACGATGTAAGAATGTTCTAGAAGGTCGCGAGGTCAGACCTGACAAGATGAGTTCCGCTATACATGTAAACCATTGATAATAAACTCACTAAATCATGTATATATATATACACAGAGACATACATATATACACCCACGCAAGTGGTTGATGATACACTCACTGTACCATATATACACATAAATACGCATACACAAACGCACACACAAATACATGCATGCAAACCAGTAACCACATACTCACTGGCTCATGTATACGCATTTATATATAAACACACATGCAAATGCATTCATGCGTACATGATGTTCGTCCGTCGTAGTCGATGATGACCATTCAGCTAACAGGAATGAAAATGATTATGATATTTGCTGTGTGTCAACTGTGACTAATGAGTCCTACTCGTGTCTGGAAATGACTACCACACTCTGAGTATGTGTGGGAGGAGTAAGTGGGACCTTGAGCAGTTCTCGTCTTTCTTATAGCGAGTTTATTTTCTTTAAAGTGTTCAAGTGTTGCCTCATTTGTGCATCACAAAGCGCTTTGAGTTTCACAACACTCTGCTGGCACGTACTTGTCATACGGTTGAACATCAGATGTTTCATTCGTGCTGTGCGCCATATTAAGGCTACGTACGCTCGGGCACATGCATACATAGACACATACATACATTCATATATGCATACATGCATATATATATATATATATATATATATATATATATATATATATATATATATATATATATATATATATATATATATATATATATATATATATATATATATATACATATATATACACGCGCACATGCACGCACACATGTATGCCTACCTCGTTCAAATTACTCATAAATACGGTACATAGCCTTATTATGTTGGCTGCTGTGTAACACAGATTCTATCTCAGATAAGCTCTCCATACAAAAAAACATAATTCTATAACGTTCAATTATTCATGGACATGAGAACAAGCGCTACCCAACCAACATACTGGCTCCTGGCGATAGTGTGACGTGAATTCGGCATTAATAATTCTGCAAACCCATCCGTTTCAAACGTATTTCTGATTTGCTCTCTAGATGTTATCGTCTGAAATATCCCACTGCCAAATACTTGCGCATTTCAGTTCGAACTGTCCTACTGTCAACTGAATTTAGCTATTCAATTTGAACTATCCCACTACCAGATTTCTTGTACTTTCAGTTCGAACTGTCCCACTACCAACTGACGTGATCTGATCAGTCCATAGGGAGATACACCAGAGACAATGAAACAATATCGATTTATTAATTGTACGACGATATTTTCAAATTGTAGATTATCCATTTAAACACATTTTGCTTTAACAGTTTTGTCGTAGTATGAATAGTTTTTTAGATATAGACTGTGAAGTGCAATGATTGCATATGGCAGGCGGCATGGCACCTAATGAATGAAAGGGTGTCGGGGATTTTTGGAAAATATATCAAAAATGTTTAGTGTGTTTGAGAAAAACAGTGAATAATTCACATTGTTACTTATTCTAAGAAACTTAAAGGCACAAAATAAGGTTACCAAGGCAACCCTAGACGTCAGAAGGGCCAGGAGGAGGAGGTTGGCCTAGATGAAGCCCAAGTTGAAGCTGAAGGGTATCCATACCTTGCAGAATAGTATTTAAGGCTAGGAATTCTATTTGTATTGTTTAAATGTGTCCCCGTTATTTCGCAACATAGTGATGTAACTGTCACTTGTGCGCTCAAAACTCTTTTGATATAGTAACAGATATTGATGAAACTATGCAGGCATATTTCTTACATAGCTACCTATTGCACATACTAAAATCATTATTATTTATGTATACATGTATTTACTTTTTTTTTACAGCCGTTCAAATTTGGAAATTTTTCACCGGAAAATGAGTGAACTTTGAACCACCTGCGCGAAAAGTTAGAAAATATATTCGAATATTCTTACTATACGCCATAGCTATTCCATATGTATACATTGATTTTTATTATAACTCATCTGTACTTAATATATTGTCCAAAAAAAAGAACTAACATTACCATTTTGAACATGAAACTTTTTACATTGCATTTTTGTTCAAACTAAATAATTTCTATTTTCTTTTATGCTGACAGAAATAGCTTCCATAAAAAGTATAGAGTATTCATTAAGGTATCTACTATGAAAGTTGCAGCCATGTTACTGAAACCGTTTTTTAAATGTTATTTTTTTGTAACCCTACCGTTTCCTATCTGTACCTTCCTCCTCCCCCCTCCTTAAACTATCACACTACAAGATGACGTGAGCTGTTCAGTTCGAACTGCCCCGTTACAAATCGACTTGTACTATTCAGTTAAAACTGTCCCACTACCAACTGATGTCAGCTGTTCAGCTCGAACTGTCCTTTTACCAACTGACTTGAGCTGTTCAATTCTAACTGTCCCACTACCAATTGACATGTACTGTTCAGTTCGATTTGTCCCATTACCAACTGACATGTACTGCTGACTGTGAACTGTCCCATTAACAACCAACTTGAGCTGGTCAGCTTGAATTGCTCCATTACACATTGACGTGTACTGTTCAGTTTGAACTGTCTCACTACCAAATGATTATGGCTAACCAAGTGTGCTCAGTGCATTGTCCTAATGTGGCGTCGGTGAATGACACCTCGGCTAAGAAGGCGAAGAATCAGGGTTCAACTTGTGGATGAGAAAAGGTTCAGTACCTGATGAGTACAGGTACAATACGTCTAATTACAGGAGGCAAGTTCACTGGCTGCGGAATACTTTGTGAGAGATAGACGTGAACGCCAATCGTCTCGACTAAGAGTCAATACACACGTACCACCTGTCTACAGATAGGCAGGCTGTCACAGGCTAGAGACGCCCACTACCTGAATTAAAGGCTTGACGAAAACGGATGTGCTGAACTTTGTTTGTCCAGGCCACAGAGTGAGCCAACCGAGGTACTTCACATTCCCCGGTGGAAATCACACGATTTACTCCTGGTAGTTTTCAGAGAGAGAACGTAGAAGAAGAAGAAGAAGAAGACTAAAAATACCCATTCCCAAGAAAGCATATATAAAAGCGCGCACACCTTATAGAAACATTGGCCTATAACACACATCTATAGTGATGCTCAAAATACTTCTGAACAGTTTAGTTTACCAAGTCAGAACAAGTAATTGTAGAGAACAATCTAACTATAGAGGAAACAGTAATATTGTAGAGCACATTTTTGAAAGGATATTAAATGAAAAACATGTTCAGCACCAATGTGATCTAAACCACAGTTTTATCGATTTTACAAAGAGCCTTGACCGTGTCTGGCATTATGGTCTTCGGCACATACTGAGAGAATGTAATTTTGGCAACACCATAATAGACATTGTTGAATCACTTTACAGAAACGCAAGGAGTGATGTATTATCAAA
This sequence comes from Meghimatium bilineatum, assembly GCA_034231615.1. Classification (NCBI taxonomy): domain Eukaryota; kingdom Metazoa; phylum Mollusca; class Gastropoda; order Stylommatophora; family Philomycidae; genus Meghimatium; species Meghimatium bilineatum. The sequence goes on from CM067311.1 coordinate 41,332,423, forward strand.
TAATACAGTTGGTGAGTTCCTTAAAACAAACGTAAGAGTTGGGCTGCAATGCATAATGTCTCCAATACATTTTAATATATAATTCAATAAATCAAACAAGTGTCTTGACAATTGGCGTAGGCGAGCATGCATTTCCACAACTCGTGTGTTGTTAATAAGTTCAGTTGGTGACATCTTTTTGTATCACAGTAACAACCCATCCAGAAATTTCTCTCTTTACCTTCCTCTGTCTCTTCTCCCCCTTGATCTTTCATGCGGTTACTAAATGTTCAAGTTTTACTTTTCTCATGCATGCCATAAAAATCTTGATTGACTGTTTACATTATTTGCTATAATTTGTCGTTTTACTCTAGAATCGTACCAGTAATGTAAGAAATGGCCATCAGAGAAGTAACTTCGACCCACTCAACATCGGAGGTCATGAGATGCCAGAATTAGGATGATACAACAATATTTGCAAACAATAAATCAGTTTTCGAATACAACACAAACTCCATTAAAGAACATAGGGGAAAACAAATCCTATTTCTAAATGGAAGCAAAATCAAGATTATGACAAGCGACAAAATCACTAGCAAATTCTCAATCAGTATCAACGACAGCGAATTAGAAAGAGTCACCAATTTTGAATACATTGGTTCTCTTATCAGCAGTAACGACGATTGCTATGAAAAAGTCAGAAGGAGGTTTGCTATCGCGTCAACGAATCTGATGTAAATGAAAAACATACGTCTGAGCTGCTGCAAAATAACAAAATTAACATTCCTAAGAGCTTGCATATTCCCAATGGCAACATATGGGTGTGAATCCTGGACAATCACCGACAAAGTGAAAAATAAAATAGCAGCATTTGAAACAAAATGTTACAGAAAAAATCTTCAGAATACCATGGATCAAAAAAGTCACCACTATAGCCATCCTGAGATAGATGAAGGTAAAATAAAACGGACTAACCAGCATTGCTCTTTCCAGAAAAGTACAATTTGTTGGCCATATCAAACGATCAAACGCTATCTCAGCATAGAGACTATAAGGAAGGGGATGGTGTCAATAAGACGAACAGGAGGCTGACTAAGAAGAAGATGGACGCAATATATCAAAGACCGCATGAGCATCACAGTAACAGAAGCAGGAAGACTGGCTCAAGATGGACAGAAGTTTCGAAAAACTGTGATGACTGCTACATCTTGCTCTTGATATGGTACCTGATGATGACTCCAGAAGCTCTGATTACGTCTACATTAGTTTTCTTAACTGTACATGGAATTTTGTCATTCTTCTTACAAATTACATTTCCGTTGCCTCCAAATTATCTTGGGCATTTTTGTTTACTATCCATGCTTCGCTTCCATAAAGAAGGATTAATATAAAAGTTGGCAAAAGTTACCAGTAAATACGTAATTGAAATAAACACCGAAAAGAGTAAGAGTTTGATTAACAGCAGAGGCATAGGAGTGCGAGCGAACATCATGATGAGTGGACAGAAACTTGAGGGAGTGAAATTTCAAATACCTTGGATCCTGCATATCAGTGCCAGGGTCAGTGGCGTAGCGTGGATCAATGGCGCCCGGGGCGGAATCATAATTTTCCGCCCTTGTGACATTAAAAAAATATGACAGTGATTGTGAAAGACTGGACGGAAATAAATTTGCCGCTCTCCCGATATGTCGCACAGGGCGGTCCGTCTCCGCCCCCCCCCCCATTGCTACGCCACTGGCCAGGGTGAAAATAAAATTGTGCAAAACTCATTACGGATGTTATATGTTATATGTTTGTTGTTACTGACGATACTTCAATACCTGTGCGGGATGTTTGTTGTTGTAATATTTCTTGTCTCGACTGGTCTTTTCTCAGTGACTTAGTGCACAGTTTGAATGGCTTGACAAAATCGCATCTTAAAGATGCGGTTAGTCAAGTACGGAAAATCTCGTGTACGAGAGTTGCTAGGCGATTTGGTGCCGTTGAACAGATTGGTTCAATTCCCGCTTGACTCAAGAATGTTTTTTAACTCATCAATGTGTTCTATTGTCTTATACTGTTGTGAGAGTTAGACACGTACTGCAGACACGGAGAGTCGGTTGGTTACAGGCTTTAGAATAGAAATGTATCGGAAAGATCTGTGTATCTCCTATAGAGAACATAAGACAAAAGTGCACGTAAGAAATAAAGTAAAAATGTTTACAAGAACCAATACTTCCAATAATGAAACGACGAAAACGTGCATGGTATGGACATTTATGCCGATATGATTTTTGTGTAAGATAATACTACAGGGAACAGTCAATGGTGGATAGAAACAGAAGAAAGGACAAAGAAAATCATGGACAGGCAACATCAAGCACTGGACAGATCGGAATTTGTCTCACTCATCCGTATCGCTAAAGATAAAAAAATCGATGGATGACTGTGTTGATACATTAAATGTGGTACCCGTACCACGCTGATGGGTTATGCGCGGTGTGGATTCTCTATTTAACGTGATTCACATCTACCATTGTTTGTGTTTATGTGCCAACCATACAGGTAGTAGTCTACTCATACCATTGTTTGTGTTTATGTGCCAACCATACAGGTAGTAGTCTACTCATAGCTGTATCTCTCCATATATTTTTATGTTTAGCGTTTGTTCTTCTTTGATATTGCTGAGTATTATGGTTTTTGTTTTCTAGATCCTACTAACTAGTCCACAATATCTTCCTGATATTGATCTATTCTTGATCTATTCGTCTTTGTAGCTTCTGTTCACTTTCTGTCAGGAGGATTGTGTCATTTGCATATCATGGATCGTTTGTTAGTTTTTCATTAATCTTAAGTCCTATGTTTAAAAAAATTATGAGCATGTGTAAAATAGACTAGGTGATAAATACATCTTTGATTTATTCATATTCTTTATTTCTATGACTAGTGAATAGGTGATTTCACATATTATTCTTGCAGTTTGTTTTGCTCCAATATGTATTTCTGATCAGTCTGATATCGGTTCGATCTAACCTTATTTCTTGAAAGCATTCAATTGCTTTTTCTTGCTTTTTTGTGTCTATAGTTATATTTCCGGCGTTTGGAGTCCACATTTCATTGCTTTTTCTATTTCTGATTTTAGTATTTCTAGGCCGCCATTTATTAAAATCTATTTTGTTTGGCTGGTCTTCAAACAAGTTTGTCACATATTCTATTTATCATGACAGTACTTCTATCTTACCAAATACAATTTTTTCAATTGTATTTTTAATGCAATCACCCCCATTTACTCGACTTTTCTTATTTAAGACCTGTCATTCTGGGGCATTTCTGTAGTCTTCTGTTGAAGTAACAACTCTATGTCACTGTATTTTATTTCGAACCATTGTTCTTTTATTTTGCACATGTTACGTATCTCTTAATATGTATCTCTTAGAGGCAATAGAGATGTGCTTCTATAGAAGAATGCTGAGAATACCATGGACTGCCAGAAAAACTAATATAGAGGTGTTGAAAGAGTCAAATGCGAAACAGACCTTAATCAGTAATATAAGAAAAAGACAATCTTCACTTTTTGGCCACTTCATGAGACAGGCTGGTTTGAAGAACAAAGTCACAACAAGCAAAAGTGAAGACTGTTGTCAGAGACAGATTGCGACAACGTGAGAAAATATTAGACAGTTTGATAACCTGACACGGCAGGGAAACAACAACGATCTTGATACATAATACTGTGGAAAGATAGCTGTGGAGAGGTATGACCGCCTGCGCCAGCCGGCATGGCCCCTGATGATGATCTCTTTGTCAATCAGTGAATATTTTTGAGTATTTTTGTAATATTTATTACTAATTTATTCCGAGTATTTCATTTGTCATCAATGCTTGCTAGTTCTTGGCTTTCTTCACTTGTAAGCTTTCATTTGTTGTTTTCATGTTTTTCTATCGGCTATCACATTTATTATCTATTGTCTCTTCTGGATTCTCCCTTTTGTAGTGTGTCGTGCATTGTTTCATTGTCGATGTATGTATCTACATGTAGATGTTGCTTCCTTCTATGTCCTGGTTGTTCTTTTTTTAAGCTTAACCTGTATTCTGGACATCACGGGATTGTGGTCAAAGTTGGTCTCAGCTCTAGAATATGTATTAACATTCTGAACACAATATCTAAATATGTCGTTGACCATGATTAAATATGTTTTCTCTTACTGTCTCCAGGTCCTGCACATGTATATAATATTATATAATCTTATTCAAATAATGTATAACACATTGTAATCATATCTCTTCACATAATTGTATATGTGTTTTTCCTCTATAGTTTTTTTTTGTCGATAGCTCAAATTGTACGACGATGTTCTTGTGTCTCCCTTTCCCAATTTTTGCGTTAATGCTCCTCCCCCCCCCCCCATGACTATCAGAATGTGTTGTAAGTCTTCGTAGTAATTTTCTATTTCTTCTCTCGCGTGTTGGTGCATATGTGTGTAGGATGACTAGACCAACAATATTTTGCTTTGATCTTTAACATCGTCAATCTATCACTGTATTTCTATTGTTCGTTTCTGTCTTTCTATATTTCTTTCTTAATAAGTATTCCTACAGTTCATTATAATCTCCTCCTGAATGTATAGAGCTAAACTCTTCCTGTTCGTCTCTTCGACTCCTAGAATATCTACATTTAAAACTTCTGCTTCTAAAATTAAGTAAAATTTACTTCTGTACCTGGAGTAGTGTTTCACATTATAATTACCTTGTCTAATATGTTTCTTTCTAATCCCCAGGTGTTGGTGATCGTTGCTTGATTTTGTAATGTACGTGGTATAGCACTACTCTCTTCCACAGTAGCCAACCGCAATTCTTTCACATGCTGTGAATGCGCCTCGTGCATGTCGCTGATTTGCCGCTTGAGCTGTTGTTTTGCATGGATTCCTCCGCATTGTGTGCCATCACAGACATTTTGTATGGGAATTGACATTTTCTGCTGGTGACTTTAGTTTCCACTTTGTGATAACATTTTACGCTTACAGATTAGCCGGTTCGATACGTCATTAGCTGGTGTTTTGAGACGAAATTAGCTGGTGTTTTGAGATGTCATTAGCTGGTGTTTTGAGACGTCATTAGCTGGTGTTTTTAGATGTTATTAGCTTGTATTTTGAGACGTCATTAGCTTGTGTTTTGAGATGTTATTAGCTGGTGTTTTGAGACGTCATTAGCTGGTGTTTTTAGATATTATTAGCTTGTATTTTGAGACGTCATTAGCTGGTGTTTTTAGATGTTATTAGCTTGTATTTTGAGACGTCATTAGCTGGTGTTTTTAGATGTTATTAGCTTGTATTTTGAGACGTCATTAGCTTATGTTTTGAGATGTCATTAGCTGGTGTTTTGAGACGTCATTAGCTGGTGTTTTGAGATGTCATTTATCTGGTGTTTTGAGACGTCATTAGCTGGTGCTTCCATAAGCCATTTTGTCTCTTTGTAAAACCTATTTAGACATATTATCACTGGGGAGGAGGTAGAAGAGTGGTGCCTTTTGCGGTGGAGTCTGAGATACAGGCAGCGATCAACGAGAATTCAAGGAATAGGACATGATTATCTACTCGGATTGGTCGGTGTTTAGGCACATGCGTAGTGCTTTGGTTTTCAAAGTTCAGTCTATAGTGAAGACCATCAAAGGTGAGAGTGGCCCATTTGATGTGACTACAAGTCGCATGCATATGGAGATTATGGCAGTGACCAAGGCTTTGAACTGGATAAGTACACAAAGGGCGGCTCAGGTATGCATCCTTAGTAATTCAATTAGCTTGATTAGAAAAATATAAATGAGTTCCATTTGAAAACAGTGGCTTGAGGTAGTCGAGAAGTCGAAATTGGAATGTGTCACATTCTTTTTCGTGTCTGGTCTTTGGGTGTTCAGGGCAACGAAAAAACAAATCGGCTAGCTTGAACTGTTAGAAACAACGCGAGCAAATGAAATTAATGAGAGTGATTATTCATTTTCCATGTTCATAATAAATGAACTTGATTTGAAATGTAGTGCTGAAAAGGAGCAGCTTTATCCATCAAGCTAAACGACTCCGTAGACAACTTACAGACCTACCTGAAGTTGACAGCCCCTTAAGGTCTGTACCAGAGCAAACCCCGTGGAGTGAAAGCCATGGAATGCTAATATACATTCAGACCCATGTGAAAGGAATACTAAGCGAGGACGAACAGAACAGTGTGCAGCGAATGACAGTCACTCTCAGTTTCCTGGATGAGGAATATCCACAAGATATATGGGTCAGAGTGTACACAGATGGGTCAGCACAGAATGCTGTGAGGAATGGAGGTGCAGGTGTATATATAGAATATCCACACAAGCCTAGAGATACAATCAGAACACCGACAGGAAAATTCTGCAATAATTATGATGCAGAAATCCAGGCAATTAGTGTGGCAGCTAAAAAAACTGCTGAACTCCAACTCTGACCTACAGCCTGTGGTATTCCTGACAGATGCAAGGTCAGTGCTTCAAGCTCTCCAGTCTGGAAAACTAACAGACTTGCAAAAACTACTTAGCGAATTGTCTTACCAGTATAGGGTAACCATGCAGTGGATACCCTCTCACTGTGGAATACCAGGAAATGAAAAAGCAGACCAACTGGCTAAGGAAGGTGCTGCCGAAGACCAACCAGATATACCAATCACCTACCATCAGAAAAAACAGATGATCAAGTCAATAAGAAAGCCACAAACACCAACACAAGATGACTATCACAATATGAACAGATCAGAACAAGTTATAATTCTACGTCTCAGAACAGGACACAACCGACTCCGCAGTCACATGTATACAAAGTTCAAGATTGGCAACACGGCCATGTGTACATGTGGACAGGCAGCACAGAGTGCCAAACATATACTTCAAGAGTGTTCTGAGCATGAAACGCTGAGGCAGACATATTGGCCAGAGGAAACAACACTGGAATCAAAGCTCTATGGGACACTGTATGAACTACAAAAGACAGTGAGTTTTATTAAGGAGACAGAATTACAGATATAGACATGTTTCAAGTGAACGAAAGAAGAAGAAGAAGAAGAAATGTAGTGTTGTCATAAATGAACTTGATTTAAAATGCAGTATTGTCATAAATGAACTTGATTTGAAATGCGGTGATGTCATAAATGAACTTGATTTGAAATGCGGTGATGTCATAAATGAACTTGATTTAAAATTCAGTGTTGTCATAGATGAACACTACGTTGGTCTTAGGGAAATATTTATCAAAAAACAAAGAACTGGAACTGTCATTTATCGTGTAATAGTGTATACACTGGAGCGGAGATCGAGCACTCATGGACGTGTTCTGTATTCAAGAATATTGATCCGGCGAATAACTAAGTAAACTAACTAACTAAACTAACTAACTAAACTAACTAACCAAACTAACTAACTAAACTAACTAATTAAACTAATTAAACTAACTAACTAACTAAACTAACTAACTAAACTAACTAACTAAACTAACTAACTAACTACACTAACTAACCAAACTAACTAACTAACTAAACTAACTAACTAAACTAACTAACTAAACTAACTAACTAAACTAACTAACTAAACTAACTAACTAAACTAACTAACTAAACTAACTAACTAAACTAATTAACTAAACTAACTAACTAAACAAATTAACTAAAACACACAACAACACAACAACAATAAAGCATTTTTCAGTAACACAGAGACAGTAAAACCTGTTCCACTGCACAAAAGCAGTAACACACTGTTCCACAACACAAAGGCAGTAAAACAATGTTCTATAACACAACCAAAAAAAAACCACTGTTCCACAAAACAAAAGCAGTAAAAGATTGTTCCATAACACATTACCAGTAAACAGTTCCACAATAACAGCAGAACACTGTTCCGCATCGCAAAACAGTAAAACACTGTTCCATAACATAAAAGCAATAAAACACAACAGAAATAAAACACTTTTCCATAACACATTAGCAGTAAAGCAGTTTCACAATAGCAGCAGAGCACTGTTCCATAACACAACAACAATAAAACAATGTTCCACAACACACAATTAATAAATCACTGTTCTGCAACACAAAAGTAATAAATCACTGTTCTGCAACACAAAAGCAGTAAAATACTGTCCCACAACACTTGCTGTAACACGTTTGTGTTAGAACACAATATTATTAGCAAATATATGTATATGCGAACATATAACGATATTCAACGAATTACACGGATACTCACTATTTTAGATACTGCTTTTATGTGTATGTGTTTGTCCATATGTTATTACGTATGTTTGTTTTGTGTGTGTTTTTTAATGTATGTGTTTGTTCATATGTTAGTTCGTATGCTTATTGTGTATGGGTTTTTAATGCATATGTTTGTTCATATATTAGTACGTATGCTTGTTTTGTGGATTTTTAATGTATGTGTTTGTTAAAATGGCTTTTGTGTATATTTTTTTAATGTATGCGTTTGTTCATATGTTTGTACGAGTGCTTCTTTCGTGTAGGCTTTTTTTTTTGTTTTAGCCCAACCGTTATTTTCTATCATTGGTGTAATTTTGGAAGAGTGCTTCGCCATAGCTGTCACAGCTCTCAGAATTGTCCAACTATATATATATATTTTGCAATGCTTTGAGAAGATGCATTCTACACATATCTGATCTATATCGTAGTATTATATATTTATATATGTATGGTATATTTCGTGAGACAATTTCTGTATCTTACTTGTGTGTTGGTTCATATAATATACGAAATGTCACTGAGAAATTCTGGGAATTCAATGTAGACTTATATGCGTGTTTTATTGATTATATACGGGCTGGAGGCTGCCTACAACATCAGATAATATGATATATAATGGAAAATACTGGATTCTTTTTGTATATAATTTGCTTATTTAAAAAGATGAAATTAGGAACAGCAGGCAGCAGTGAAAATAGAAGTTGAAACGTCAGTGTAGTTTAGTGTAATAAAATAAAGAAGCCAAACATGGGTGTGACCTTTCAAAATATTTCTTCAACATTATTAAGCAATCATGATACAACTTTCAACATAATTCAGCAATCATAATAAAACGTTCAACATTATTCAGCAATCATTAGAAAACATTCACTATATTTCTTCGATATCTGTGCAGAGATGATGTTTGTTGTTGTTTCAATCTCTAGCAATTACACATTTACCTTATGTGCAATCTGATCTGGAGGTTTCTACAGAACTTTATGTCATACTCAGAAGTCTAACTCTTAACGGTGTACATTGATTTGAGGTCTCCTGCTAAAGTGAGAGGCGGATAATGATAATGCTGATGAAAAGGATTATGATGATGATAATGAAATAATACGCATGTGGTTGCGTCTGTGGGTCTCATCATAGGCCCACTAGACAAACCACCCATGCAACAGAAAACCTTAGTATATGACATGCCGTTATATTGAGGTTATGGTCTTATAGAAGCTTCATGGCACATCATCTATACAATTATGCTTATTATGCTGTTATTTTGTTGTTGAAATGTGTTTCGTGTTTATATGTATGCACACTCTGTGGTTGGGAGGGAGCCAGAGATGTACTGTGCAGTACTTTGGAGGAGGAAACTGACAGCACTGTTTTTTTCCTATGGCTGAGACCCATCATAGAGGCACAGTGACTCAGGACGTGACAATCCTTCTGACTTGAACATTTGGTTGCATACCTGGAGCAATAGAGCAGTTCAGCATAACCAGTAGTCAATTGGTGGCGGTGAATGAGCACAGTGAACCCTATCTTGGCTGCAGTAGCCCGGAGCAGTGCATAGGATGAAACTTACCTTCTTGGAGGTGTTTTAGTTATTCTCTGGCTCTGGCCTCGGTGGGCCGAAAATCCACAGACGTCCCAGCAATATAATGCCATTTAATGGCATTGGGTCAAAGGGCATGAACCCATGGACCGCTGGATCAGCAACCAACCATAATGAAATAATTGCTTTAGCTGTGAGAAGGTAGCTCTTAACAGCCCATATTATTTCTGATAAAAGCATGAGTCCTCCTCAGTTGAGTAACCGAAGAGCCGCTCAAACGCATATGGTTTACTGCTTCAAAGACATTGTTGTGTTAAGGGGGGGGCTTATGGATGGATGCTAAGTACTCAAATGTGGCAGTGTCACAGTATCACCGCGTCCGACCACGAGTACAGCATATAGGTCTGGTATTACATGCAGCGGTATTTACTTTTTAACACATGACAAGTTTTTAGCCTATGCCTCAACTTCTATTATTCACCTTCTACGATATGCCTAGAAAGAATACAGTGGTCCTATTCGTTACACGCTGGACTAGAAGTCAATGCCCATATTTCCACACGAGAGATTAGGAGCAGGTACTTGTAGGTTTTTGGCATTTCTATCTTTCCGCAACATGCAGTGTTAGAGTAATGAACCTCAGCTTCCCTGTCAAACATCCTTTCCTCAGCTCTTGACCATGGTCACTGGGATGGATGTGGAAACCTGCCATGCAAGGGAGCTCTCTAATGACGCAGGACTAAGTTGTATGCATGATGCTGGGATCTCCCAGGAAATTGTCAAGTCGTGAACAGAGTTGTTTTTTAAAAGGTACTCCATCTGCCTTCGGCTCATAGACATGGCATCATGTACACATTGGCAACATAGGAATATGATCAGTGCTGGAACACATGAGGTTCCTCAGAGTGATATGCAATGCTTGATTCTCTAAATTTTGAGTCACACAGAGAAATATAACTGTACAAATAAAATGATGTATGATGTAGGACTACTATAAGAGTAAATCCTCACTTTATGGGCATATCATCTATTACTAAGACTTTATTGTTGCATAATAGTTGGTCTAACAGTATATTAGTACTTTATAGAGACCTTTCTCATACAGTATAGAGATTTTTATTTATATATTTAAAGATATCTCTTCAACATCAATGCATAGATCATGATAGATCGTTCAAGATATATTTTCAACATCAATGCAGAGATCATCATAAAATGTGAATAGAGCTGACCAACAAATAACTATTTCCACTAATGTTTAGACGGGGGTCAAAAACTGAAACAAAGAATATCGACACTGTAAAGCTAGCGTGCATTTTGTCAGAAGTGACTAAGGTGGTTCTGCGTTAGAGTTGGTTGTCCCGTCCATTATATCAAAGTGACCCTAAAGTCATATTCAAGTTGGATGTTTCGGGTTGAAAAGCTCAAATATCGCGACAAAGCAGAAATCTCAACAAACAGTGATACAACACATTCCATTCTCCGGACTACATCCAGCTAAACAGAAGGAGTGTGAGAACGAGTGCAGAATAAGAAACCACTTCTTGGACTCACTAGAAAACGGCAGTCAAAAGCGGCAAAATTCATTTTGGGAACCTTAAATGGACCCTTTAGTTTATTGGTAGAAATCAGAAAAGACTAACAGGCCACTGTCTGGGAAAGTATAGATAACATGTAAAATGTATACAAATAAGACAAAATGCGGGGAATTACCATATTTTAAAGTGCAAGCCTGAACGGGAATATTAAGTGTTATCAATAGTAAAAACCTAATACACGCTCATACCACGTTTAGTCTAAAATGCCTTCATATAGATGAACACAATACATAAACAGAAATGTATCTACATGGAAAAATATATGGCAGGAGTTAAAAACCATAAGAAATTAGCATTAGGAATAATAGAAAATGTAAGAAAGGACACAGTTAAGAGAAACATGAAAGAATGGGTTTACCAGCAGTAGTGGATTGACTTATATGTATATATATATATATATGTACATAATATATATAATTTCCCTCCCTGTCAATGAATCGGCACACTGCCTGATGAGAGTGAAACACGTGACTATTCAAGTGATATTTCTTAATGATCTCCTAACAAATAAAGTTTGTAAGCAAGACGTCATGAACACGATTCAAACTCACGATCTCTTGTGAATAAGCCTGACGGCTTAACCATTAATCAAAAAGATCTCATTGTACATAAAGTGGGGCCGTAAACCACGACATTGAGATTCATAGTGTCATACTCTACCGACTGACTCCACCAGACAGAGAAGAGAGTAATATGTAGCTTGGAATTAATGAGAGGTTAAGGCGTGTAAAACTTTCTTCTGTATGTTTTCTTCCTTTTCATTTCCCCACATGTACTGCTGCCTGTCGTGTCATATATTTGTTTATATGTTGGTTGTTCATGTTTGTCCATTGTTTTTGGTCTTAATGAAGATTTTTTTAGTCGAAAAGTGTCTGTGCATGTGTTGTTCAGAATAGGCCATTCTACTACGAGTGACAGATATGTTCCAGTGATAGAATCAGGAACGGAAACATCAGAAGACTAACAAACACAATGCCAATCCTGGATTACATGAGAAGACAACAGATTAATTGGTTTTTGCATGTTTTCCGACTACCATCAGAAAGTGCCCCTCAAAAAATTACTGCTATATAGACACGATGGATACAAATCAGGCAGACCTTGCAAACGATGGGTTACAACGTAATTGCGTAATTGCGTAATCAATACAACGTAACTGCGTGAAACGTAACAACAATTAGACTTACGTAAAACACAGGTTTATATATCGTTTCAATGGGACACGACAGAATATAGCTAAAACTAGTAGGTAATGATGGGCAATGATGAGCACACAAGAAATCATAAAAATTACAATACACAAATTATATTCAACGTTTCAACTAAAAGGTCTTTATCAAGACACAAACAAAACATCAAAAGACGACGAATGGAAAAATTATCACAACGTCCAGATTACAGATATAAAAGTGTCAACAAACACAAACATATATCAAGCACACAAAAAAGCCATCTCCAAAGAACTTTTCTACCCCTGACGCTGCAACGCGTAAAGGGGTATAAAGCGAAAATAAAGAAAGAAGACATATTTTCGTTCCTACATTGTGTTTTCGAAGCCTCATATTTCCAGGCTGTTAGCTGACATTATTCAGTGTTTTCAGATCGTTCGTTTTACATTAAAAACTCGCCTGTCCTAAAGTGTTCGTACACCAATACTGAGATCATGTCTAAGAAGAAGTTTGCAGAACAATATTCTGTTTGTTAGTGAAATTATAATGTTCATAATATTTCCACTACAAACCCATTTTAACATTATTCAACTTATCCTTTACCTAGATGCTGTATAATTTCAACATTATTCAACTTATCCTTTACCCAGATGCTGTATAATTTCAACATTATTCAACTTTTCCTTTACCTAGATGCTGTATAATTTATTTTTATAGTTGATTATGTTTTCCGCCTTCATATATTAATCATTATTAACAGTAAATTATTAAGTAAATAATTAGTAAATCATCAATTACGTCCGATAATGCAATTAATTATTTTCATGACTATCATATCACCCTTTCATACGGGGCACCATAACCATTTCTCATTGCAACAATCACGAGACATCGGTGTTTACAATATCTACTTCTTATTTTTCTTTTTGTCCTCATGTACCTTTAGGTGTTGAGGGGAGAGTGAGTGTACGGTCTTTTGCCCTTCTATTTGCCTCATCTGCTGTTATATTTCCGAGTGTCTCTAATACACTATCTATCCACCTTTTACGAGGGCGTCCAATAGGTCGACTGTTTTCGTATCGTTTGTTAAGTTTTTTTTGGATAATACTTTGCTCTTTCTGTATGGTTATGTGGCCGTACCATTTAACTTATTGTTTCTGTATGTATTCTATTGTTGACTTGATCCCTAATTGTTCCCTTAGTGCTTCATTCCTGATTTTGTCTCTCAAGCTAACTCCAATCATACGTCTCGCACATTTCATTTCAGTGGTGTTAATCTTATGTATTGTTCTAGAATCTAATGTCCAAGTTTGACACTGATAACACAACGTTGGTAAAGAAAAATGGTGTTGAAAAGCGCTTTCTTTGTTTCTAGTGTAATATCTTTGTTTCTTTGTAGAGGTCTTAATTGACCAATGACCTGACAGGCTTTAAGTACATCTTGCGTTTATTTCTGCTTCTTGCTTATTATCATATCCCAATGTGCTGCCCAGATATTTGAATTCATCTACTTGTTTTAGTTGTTTATTGTTTATCTTGATGTTCTCCTTTTCTCTTGAAATATTCATTACTTCTGTTTTGTCTATGTTGATTTTCATTCCAAATTGCTTGCCTGTGTATCAGTGTTCTACTGAAATATACACAGAATACCAGATATAGGTTCCATTTCTCTTGTCAAAGAACAGACAGAGCTAGTTAAATGACAGTAAATATCCTCATCTAAATGTCTGCCAGTTTTGCTTTCATGTAATGACTGTCCTTGCTTCCTACAGTATAACTTTATAATGGAATTGTTTGGTGTGGTTTTTTTTTGGCGCCTACTTAATTTATATATATTACATTTGCTATAACATCTCAGTGTTCATACAGTGCTACTTTCTTGTTAGAATACATTTGAACTGATTAATGTGTTTTATGACAGTTCTCGTTTGGAGATCTTCAGTTTCATTATGTCGTCTGAAGAGATGACATACGTCGGGCTTGTAAGACTAGGCCTATAACTATTTGTTTGCAACTGTGCTCTCACGTATATTTGTGATCTCTCATGTTACCTATAGCTATACTAGACAGTGGTCTCCGTTTGTTGTTGGGTGCGAATTTTCTTCCTTTGGATTCCTCTTGTCATTTGTTGTTCTTAGAAACGAATATTTATCTTATATGAATAAAATAATGGCTAAAATAAAGCAAGAAAACGAAATAGAGATAGAGTTATCGTTACCTATTAAATTGTGCTGACTCAATCTGTAAGAGTTATCGTTACCTATTAAATTGTGTTGACTCATGCTGTAAAAGTTATAGTTACCTATCAAATTGCGCTGGTTCAACCCTGCGGAGAGAGTTATGGTTATCCATCAACTTGTGTTGATTCCAAGTTGCAGATATGTTTATCTATCAACTTGTGTTGATTCATACTGTAAGAGTTATGGTCACCTATCAACTTGTGTTGATTCATACTGTAAGAGTTATGGTCACCTATCAACTTATGTTGATTCAAGCTGTAAGAGTTATGGTTAATCGCTGATACGCTGGCGAGCACGGCCACGGTGTCAAGATGTACATACATGGATCGATCAGACATAGTTACTGCTCTGAGAGACTTTGTGTGCTCGTGAATCGTGGTTAAACTCAAGATTGAAGAAGATTTATGTATTTTTTCTTCTCTGTGCCAGGTGTTGGTATATGCATGTATTCTGCAACTGTGTTGTGTCTGTATAGAGGGTATTAGTGATGAAACGGTTTGGTGGTAACAGTTTTTCCCGAAAGTATTGTCGTGTAGGACATTTAATAAGGTGGTGTTATACATTGCTCCTCTTTCCTATTGCAGCGGTTGCATTATGGTTATACAGTGGTACTTCTTTGCAAGTGTTTATTGTGTTGTACATGTCTTGTTCGCAGCCTAAATATTACAGTTTGATCTTTGATGTGTAACTTATTCATACTGTCGCATGGATTATTTGGGACATGTCTGGCTATAATGCTCTTCATTTTGAGCCAGTGACACATGGGCCTATCCATTATTGATTACAATTGCTGTTAAACATGTTTTGTCGTTCTAACATGGTGGTAATTCCTAATTGGGGCATACCTACTCAGTTTTTCGCCAGTTTGTCAACACTTTCATTCCCATTGATACCTTTGTGCCCTGGTATCCACTGAGTGTAGAATTGACGTCACATGATTTTATCATGTTTGTAGTTTGAAGTACGTAGCTTGTGATTATTTTCTCTCTTATCGGATTTAAGTTTTCAATAGTTTGTAGAGCGGACAAGAAGTCTGTGAATAATATAGTTTGTTGTGTGTGTTGCATCATTTGTGTATTTTGTGGTGATTTGTGAGTGTTTCTAATATTGCTTTAACCTCTGTATCATAGCTCCTGCAGAACACTCCACAATGTGCAGACAATTATATCAGTGTTTTGTCAGAGAAGACTACGAGACAACCATACCCTGCATTTATAGTAGCTTTGAAGGGTGACCCATATGTGAGTGCTTGGTTCCATTCCTTGGGGTAGGAGTTGCTAGTCTCTAGTGCACTGGACTTTAGAGTTAACTACAAAGACAGACAGATTACATCAAACATGCCAAACCTTTAACATGAAGATAAATATAGAACAGACCGAAGTAATGAGGATAGGAAGAACAGAAAGAAACACCAATATATATATACAGGCAACAACAGGCTTAAAAAATGACAGAATGCACATACCTAGGAAGTAATGTAACAACAGACTGCGTATGTAACAAGAGAATGCGTATTTCACAGACTTAGCTACAGGAGAATGCGTATTTCACAGACTTAGCTACAGGGGAATGCGTATTTCACAGACTTAGCTACAGGAGAATGCGTATTTCACAGACTTAGCTACAGGGGAATGCGTATTTCAACGACTTAGCTAATGGAGAATGCGTATTTCACTAACTTAGCTACAGGAGAATGTGTATTTCACCGACTTAGTTACAGGAGAATTTGTATTTATACGAATTAGCTACAGGAGAATGCGTATTTCAACGACTTAGCTACAGGAGAATGCGTATTTCACTAACTTAGCTACAGGAGAATGCGTATTTCACTAACTTAGCTACAGGAGAATGCGTATTTCACTAACTTAGCTACAGAAGAATACGTATTTCAACGACTTAGCTACAGGAGAATGCGTATTTCACTAACTTAGCTACAGAAGAATGCGTATTTCAACGACTTAGCTACAGGAGAATGCGTATTTCACTAACTTAGCTACAGGAGAATGCGTATTTCACTAACTTAGCTACAGGAGAATGCGTATTTCACTAACTTAGCTACAGGAGAATGCGTATTTCACTAACTTAGCTACAGAAGAATACGTATTTCAACGACTTAGCTACAGGAGAATGCGTATTTCACTAACTTAGCTACAGGAGAATGCGTATTTCACTAACTTAGCGACAGAAGAATGCGTATTTCAACGACTTAGCTACAGGAGAATGCGTATTTCACTAACTTAGCTACAGGAGAATGAGTATTTCACTAACTTAGCTACAGGAGAATGCGTATTTCACTAACTTAGCTACAGGAGAATGCGTATTTCACTAACTTAGCTACAGAAGAATGCGTATTTAAACGACTTAGCTACAGGAGAATGCGTATTTAAACGACTTAGCTACATGTCATTATTTTAGGATACCATTTAAAAAAAATTTAGTTACAACTTTTCGAAACGAGGTGATCATGTTAGCTCGAGGACATGATATGAATTTTATAATCTCCTGTTTACAATAAACTAATCGTACTATTAATGTTTCTCGGTGAGCTTTAATCAAGCATTGTTTGTGTTCCTTCTCTGAAGAACAATGTCATATAATGATTTATGCAGATGTTTGTGAATTGTTGCTGTTTTATTCACTCTTATTGTCAGTATGGATGTCTAGCGCATACACATAATGAAGGAATACGTACAGTTATTTGTCACATGTTTCCATCCGTTACAATATGCTAGGTCGATAGCTATTCACTGTGTTTGTCAGGAGCAAGACACTCGTCTACACACATACAGTTAAGTACTTAATATTTTACTACTATTTTATTTATATTTTAACACTTCTGCTTTTATTTCCTTATCTTAACTTCTTATCATCCATTTCCCGTACCATATCTTAATATCTATTTGTATATCGCTTGTTGCATCCTCGCTTCTCTCCTCTTCATTATGCATGCTCCTCTCTCTTCTTTTCATTATACATCCATGCTTCTCTCCTCTTCTATTATATAATCGTCATACATATGTGTGTCTGTATGTGTGTTATATGTCTGCTGTCTTTCAGCCTGATTACGACTTTAGAGTCAAAGCTTTGCATGTCTCTATTGCTCGTATGTTGTGTTTATAAATATTGGCAATACCTATACATGTTCTCGTATATCTCCATAATGCCGTGTGAAACGTGAAATGACGAAATAGTGAAACGAATGAATAGTGAAACGACGAAAACTAGCATGGTTCGGACATGTATGCAGGCACGATTCCTTGTCAAAATCAATACTGCAGGGAACTGTCGAGGGTGGAAGAAGTAGAGGAGGACAAATAAAGACATGGACAGACAACATCAAGGAATGGACAGTGCTAGATATTTCCACACTCATCCGCATCTCTGAGGATAGAATTCTCTGGAGGACTCTGTGTGCTAAAGCTTCAAATGTGGTACCCCTACGACCCTGAAGGGTTATGGGTTTTATTGATTGATTGATAATGCCCTGTGCTACCCCAGCCTTGCATTTCCAGCGCCTCTGGTTGTTTCACTTGACTTCTTACTGTGTAAAAACTTGATGACATGTATAAATGTCATCTTAACTGGTGTGTTGTCGTGGTCGCAAAGGGTACACAGTAAAGCTGCATTGTCATGACATGCTGGTCCATGAAAGTTTCTGGTTCAGTTTGCTGTTAAATATCATAGGTCAAAGATACATAAAAGTCATGCTGAAGTAGGATGTGTCAGGTATAAATGGAAAGTGATTGCAGCTATGATGTAAACTTTAACACAAAACATTTAATTATTCTATCTACTTTCTGCTAACTACTATCAGAATGTTAAGAACGAGCGCGAAACGTAGTGTCCGTTTTAGCATGAGCACTACAGTGTTTTATTGAAGCTGTGCTCATCCTGACGTTAAGATTATGTACTCTTCTCGTGACCCAAAGGTCCGGTTTTTTATTCATTAGCGAGGTGATTCAGCGAGAACAAATTCGGTAACCCCTGACCGTAAAAACGTGAGGTCAAGCGTTATGTCATAAGATAAGGACGACAATCTTGGAGGTACCGCGCACAGGTTGCACACATAAAGCACCCGTGGTAGATTAGAAATTAATCAGAGTAGGCCGACAAAATGTTTTTTGTATAAGCATTGAATAGCGCAATCTGAAACCTTCTTATAAATGAGAAACCATTTAAATACAAATAGCAGACAATGGCCGAATGAGCTTTTGAACAAAAATATTATTTTTTTCTCTGACTACAATAAAATCACAACATGAAGGAAGAAATAAAACAAGCGAGCAAATTGCTGTAGTTAAGCCGAGCATCCTAGCGGAAATGGGAGCCGATATGAGAATAGAAAAGCTCAAATGTCGGAATGTTGTACAATTATGTGGCACCGTGGATGAGATTAGGAGGTAATATTAAAACACGGCTGAGCATGGAGACAAAAACCTAGTTTCCTGACACGGACATTTGTCCAGCAGAGCATTGAAGATTGAAGGATGGCAATAATATATATAAATGGCAATAAGGTCAAGGATAGAAAGACGAATTTTAGAAGACGTCCAGACTTTTCAGGTCAAGAGTACAGGGTCCCTGTCAATAATTGCAGCAACTATATTATGTAAGTGTGATACTGTTTTATACACATATTATGTAAGTGTGATGTTTTTGGATATATCGAAAGTATAACGCTGCTAGATAAGACTATCCCGTCGATGACGGATGTTTCGGGCTAGTGGTGAAAATAAAATTGCGACACAACGCATTTCCATTCGCTGGACTACATACCGTTGGAAACTTGTCAAGAGCTACGTATTCAAAGTTAAAGGGATTAATGTATCATCATTAGCATCATCATCGTCTTCTTCTGTGTTCGTCATGTCTACACCATTCACGTTAGACGAATTAAAAGTATCTATAAGAGAACTGAAAGATAGAAAATCCCCAGGACCAAACGGCATCACCAACGAAATTCTTAAGAACATAGGACATGCAACAATATATAAATTATTACAGATATACAACCACGATTGGGATACAGGAAGTGTACCACAGTCATGGAGAGAAACGCTCATGTGTCCTGTCATAAAGAAAGACAAGGAAAAAACAGAAGCATGACAGATACAGACCAATAAATCTAACTAGTGTCTGCAAAACAATGGAAATGATGGTCAATACAAGACTGAAATGGGACGTAGAATCGTAGACCATATTGGTACCAGAACATGCTGGATTTAGAGAGTACAACTTAGGAAAGACAAAATAACATTAATATCCCAGATCATTGAAGATGTGCTTCAAGAAAAGAAGAAAGTTTTCGCTCTATGGATAGAACTCCAAAACTATTTTGACAAAATCTGGAAAGATGGATTTATACAAAAGCTACAAAGAAATAGCAACATGGGTAACCTGAGTAAGTTGATACGATCCTTCTTATACACTCGCAAAGCTAGAGGCACTATGGAATATCATAACAGCAACAAAAATTATCCTAAACCATGGAGTTCTTCAAGGCTCAGTACTGTCTCCAACTTTGTTTCTAGTTTTCATAAAGTATCTAATCTGCGAATTTCCACAAGGTGTCAAAGTCGCCATATAAGTAGATGACTAGGTAGTGTAGTTTGTAGAAGAATATTTAAAGATCGCCAACAAGAAAATACAAGAGGCAGCAGACAACATAGTAGCATGGGAAGAGAAATGGATGGTCAAGATTAATGAGTAAACAATCCTCAACAACACTCGTTACGTTCTCAAATTAGGACAAAGAAGGAAATATAAAACTTGGAAATACACATATCCTAACAGTTGAGGAGCCGGTGTACCTGCTCACCACACTAGATAAGAGATTGACATGGAGGCCTAATATTCAGGAAATAGAGGCAAAAACAAAACAGTATTATTTTCCATCCTGAGGAAATTGCCAGAAACAGTATGTGGTGCCAATGAGGCAACTTCAAAGAAGATATATACAGGTGCAATTAGACTTGTACTAGAAAATGGATAAACAGCGTGAACTTCAACTTGCAAAACACTTCAGCATATTCCCATCTACAATCTCTGTACAAGGTACAAAATCATGCACTTCGCGCTATGACATGTACCATGGAGACCTCTCCCATAGATGAAATGGGGAAAAAAACATACTGTACTGACCATCGAAGCGTTATACTAAGAACAGGATATATGCAGAAAGTACAAGAACATGCACAAACAGTGCAGACCAGATACGACGAAATAGACAATGAAAGGCTGAAGAGAAGCAGTTTTAGTCAAAAAATCACCAAGCTAAGAATAAAAGGATGAACTATCAAACAAACAGATGAAATAGCAAAAAACATTTTTCCTTGGGATATCAAAATCTCACTACCAGAACAACCATAAACATCGCTTAACCTTTAAATAGCTGATGACTTCTCCAAAATAAAACAGTAGAGTACAACATGATTGAAAATATGTACACCAGAGAAGCCTGGATACAAGTATATACCGACGGATCAGCAACCAGAGCAGTGAAGAATGGAAGTGCTGGAGTGCACACAAAAATGAATCCACCTGTTCACCAACCGGAATTTTCTGCTTCAACTACTCTCTGGAAGTACAGGTCCTAAGAATTACTGCAGAAATTATTAAAAACACAACAAGCCAATGTCAAGGTGATGTTTCTTACTGATGCAATGGTTGTGCTACAAGTGCTTAATGGCGATAAACTACCAGACCTGAAGGAAACCATACTAGCAGTGAGCATCCAAAGAAGCGTAGTACTAAAGTGGATACAATCACACTGTAGCATGCCAGGACATGAAAAGACAAATATGCTAGCAAAAGAAGGAGCAACACAGGAACAAAATGACCAAGAAGTAACCTATGAGGAAAAGAAGACTCTCATCAAAGATATTAGGAAAATCGACTACACAAAAGACAACTATCACTATCTTGACGGAGCTGCGAAAGTTATCATTTTTCGCATGAGAACATGTCACATCAGACTACAGACTAAATAGCTACTTAAATAGACTAAGACTGGTCTATCACCTCTGTGTTCATGTGGAAAGGCAGCACAGACAGCGTAACATGTCCTGCTAGACTGCATTACACTGATTGCAGGAGCACTGGCCCACAGCGACAGTTATCCACAGAAAGCTGAAAGGAGCACTGGTGGTACAGATTGCATACTCAACGAAGCCATTAAAGCATGTAAAATATATTGGGGTAAAGTGCTGCAAAGAATATTCACAATAGTGTGGAAATAAATTGAAGTTCCAGAGGACTGGAAAAATTCAGTAATAGTACCATTGTGGAAAAACAATGGCAACAAAAGATAATGCGAAACATACCGAGGCATCTCGCTATTAAGCCACACCGGGAAAATCTATGCAAAGATAATAGAACAACTTGCCATGTACATCGAGGAATCACAATTGAGCCACTCTCAATTTGGCTTCAGAAGAGGGGTTAGTTGCACAGACACCGTGTTCACGCTGAAGCAAATGAGTGAGAGAGCAATAGAATATAATAATGAACTAAACGCAATATTTATAGATCAGGAGAAAGCGTTTGATGAAGTCAACAGAGACGTACTATGGGAAACTATATCAAAGGACAATTGTTAGAAAGTATACGAGCTTTGTATAAAAACTGCCAGTGCGTGGTAAGAACATCAGATGGTATTACAGACGCATTTGAAACAACAACGGGAGAGCGTCAGGGTTGCGTGCTCTCACCTTTCTGTTTAAATATATAGATAGAAAAATTAAAATAGGCAAAAAGTACAGAGGACAACATCACTGATTCAGAACAAGATGATTCAGAGCAACTAAACAACTGATTTTCTAATGAACTGCTTTTCGCAGACGATCATTGCCTCATATACGAAAACGAAGAACAACTATAAAATCATGTTAACTCATTATCTGCAACATGTAGAAAATGCAATATCATTATCAAAGACAATGATTTGCTCCCCGTCTTCGTTACCCACAGCGTCAGAATCTGAGCCTCAGCACTGCTTTGGTCAAAGTGTTTGAACAGTAGGCTTATGTATTCCCCGCTATTTGTTCGACTGGTTTTTCTTATTTAATGGGGAGCTGTATTCGAAGCTTCCTCCACATCCACAAGTTCATGCTTAAGTTGAGTTGACGAACACCTTAATCATCACTCCCCTACCTTGAAATGAATCAATTGTGATGAGAGTTTCACTATTGGACACATCGTTGTGGGTGATTTTTGGTCTCGACCATGAATGAATAACTCTAGGACCGACTAGTCACGTGCTGGATAGTTGGGACTAGCTTTTCCTTTGCACATTACTACTCTCTAGCGTGTGTTGCTCTCTCTATATGAATTAAATATGTGAGTTATTACTGCATGTTATCATCGGTATACTCCGGCAAGTTCGTATGTGATCCGATCCCAGTCTCAATAAACCTATCACAGTGTAGTGTCCCACAGCTCAAGTTCGACGATCATGATTTATCAGTCTCATCGTATATCTACTATGTTCCTCTTTACAGGCTGTTTTGATCTTTACACCAATCTGGAGCATTCTATAGAGCGACCATGATTCACACTTTTAAAAATCTTCTGAACGGACGAAGTCCTTCAACGCATTCATTATGCCACATGGATACATCAGTATACTTATTGATACGGTGGACGTGCTCGCCAGTGTGTCGACTCGCTCAGACCCCCAACACCCGCAAATCCTGTCACAGATATAAAGGTAATCTTTCTAAACACAGATTGTGAAAATAACTCCAGGCAATGACGGCGGACGACTCCCGTTTCAACTTTTCATGATCATGTTGATTAAGTCGCTAAGTATGCATGCGTGAGAATAATTCTGTGACATTAGCCATGACAGTGCTTCCATGACTGATTTTAACTCTATTGTAAGACTGTTCATAATTGTAGAAAAGGCGTCGCTGGATTATTTGACAACTGTCCCACCGGACCGTGCGTTGACCAAGTGCAAATATGGCGTTGATTATTACAACATACTCTGCAGTGTTATCATGAATGAACGCCCTGACTTCTGCATCTACTGCTACCGGATGTGTGTCCCTGCAACTCCTGGCCATTGTTTTTCTCATAGAGAACGCACCAAGCAATGCAGGCGTAGTGTCTATCCACTTCTCTCCAGGATCAGTGTAAATAGGGTTACACACTTGTCCGATGATCTTCTGCCTGACCCAACCATAACCTGCCCCTGTTGAGCGTGGAACTTTAACCATAATGAGATCCAAATACAATTGATGATGTGCATTGACACTGATTTTAAGATATGCCCGAACTCACAACATGTCAACGACAGTCGGGAAATCAAGGAGAAAGGGGGGGGCGGGACAATTTGAATGTTTATGAAGACGGGAAGCAATTCAGGGGGCAATTATTCCTTAAATGTTATGGAATACTTCCATTGTTCAATATTAAAAAGATGTAAATGTTACATAGGGGGACATCATAATTTAGAAGGACTTAGGTGGGGAATGGTAGAAAAAACGTTGGGAAACACGGATGAAGCCGCTCATCTGTGACAACGCTGACATTACGGATGCTTTGATCTACAGGTAAATGTTGCTCATAATAATTCAGTGTTGCGTATGAGTTTTATTAGTAACGTTGTTTTGTATGCGCGAGCTGAATTATTCTGGAGAAGGACTGGAGTGAAAGGGTTTGCTGCAAGCAACCGATTCTATGCGAGAAGTAGATACTAGATAAATAGACCTGGCGTGCCACCATAACAGAAGAACTGGCTTCTATACCGTTAACACAAAGATTGGAAATGTCTATTAATGTCTCACTTGCTTTATTCCACCAGAATCAAATACATACAGGCGGTAGTAGTATATGGGTAGTTAGTTAGTTATTGCTCTAGGGCCAAAGACAACACATAGGGCGGATGTCATAGATTCCCATGTTTCTCGTTTCATTGTAATGTGCTTTAGATCTTCATTGTTTCTGATACCGATGGTGAAACGTTCTTTTGTAATAGTTCTACGTAAAGTTTCTTTTGGCTTCCTCGTTTTCTCTTGGCCATTGGTGACCACATCAAAACTTGACAGGGAAGTCTTTCAGTATCCATTAGTAGTTCGTGTCCGATGTAATTCCAGCGACGCTTTCTAATATAGGTGGATACATATTCTTGTTTTGATTCTTGTCTGACAACTGTGTTTGATTTGAAGTCTGACCAACGTATGTTCAGTAGCCTTCTAAGACATTTATTTTCAAAGGTGTTTAGGATTTGCTCTAAGTTTGACGTTGCTTTCCAACTTTCGCATCCATATATATGAGTAGTAGTATATGGTAATTAGCGCATCAGGTAAATACGACTTGGGTAAAAGGTTAGAAAAAATGCTTATCACTGTTTTTGTATAATTTTTAATGATCTTCTTTGGGGGGGGGGCGGTACGGACAGCCTACCCTTTCACTTCTTGCATTTCTTATTACAAAGTGTCATACCCCATTTTCTAAAGTAATAGGGGGGGGGGGTAAAGTACGAAACTTAACCCCCCCCCCTCCTAGGCGCCCTATCTGAGTTAACGAAACTCATAAGAATATATGTTTTTTTTAAATTCTATATTATAATCATAACTTCCATAGACTATTATTACGGATTGTGAAACATATAGCTTATTGCAAACCTTCTCAAATCATAACTTGCAAAATTTGACTATATTCTTAAACAGTTTGCCAGAGCTAACAATTTTCTTATCAGGAAACTTTCACGTTCTCAAAACCTTGCACTGATCTCCGAGGTCAAATATCACGGATTATTTATGATTGGCCATGACATTGGCGAGTGGTGTTGCCGTCTCGAGGGTTGACCGGCCAGGGGAGGCCATCAAGAATATACAACTTGTGTGAACCTCCTGGCACGTGAGCCCGTAGCGCTATAGACGAGTCAAGAAACAACTGACGGATCACACCCGCCAAATAGTGTCTATATTACTTGAATACTTGGACATTCAGAACGGAACGATTCTATCAAGTGTATTTGTCACTAATAGAGTGAGAGAACGAAGGAGTATTTTCTATTCAAAGACAATATACTGGGACATGTTATAACAAGTACATTATTTCTTTTTTTTTCTTCAGTTAGAAGTGAGAGATTAAAATCTCATTTTTATGAGGCACGTATCCTTCAACCAATCCCGTACATACAAAGGGGGGATGTGGAATGGATGTTATTCATCACATTCCCCCACCCCTTGCTCTTTAACACATCAGAACATTACTTTTGGTACTCGGAATTTGGCCAAACCGAGAGTTAATGTTTTTAACGATTATTCGCAAATTGTCATTAAATTAATCCTGAAAAAGAGGGAATGACACATGAATATGAGCTAATAACCTTTCTTCAGATAAGCCCCCTCCTTATGTAAGACGGACGAATCTGCAGATCTGCTTTTAACAGTGGACGCATTGGTAATAATGATTGTTTGTTTTGTTTTTCGTTCGCTCCATTGTAACCATCACGGATATCCGTGAGATTTCCGCCGGGAGCGTGATTACGTTGTGCCACCGTTATGCGCCTTGTAGGCCTAGCCCATCCGATTTCGGCATGCCTTGACAATTCGGGTGGGCTACCCTTAGCCTGTGACAGCCTCTATATCTGTCTCCAGGCACGCGTAGTGAAGACTCTTCGCCCAGACGATTTTCTTGCTCTCGTCTCACTCGAACGAGGTGTTCCACCGTCTATGAACTTGCCTCGTGTAATTGGACGTGCTGTGCCTGTGCCCATTGGGTACTGAACCGTTTCTCATCCATGAGCCTGGTTCCTTAAGGGGAAGAACTCAACAGAGGAGTTGGACCCTGGCTCTTTCGCCCTCTTAGCCGAGGTGTCATTCACCGACATCGTGTACCCCTTGTCCAAGTTCGAGTCTCACACCACGCGTTTGAGAGCAAGGCGTTCTCGAGCTGAGCGTCCATGTCCCAATAGCGCCTGAGCCCATCAGGTACTGAACCCTTTCTCTCTTCAAGTGTATTTCCGGTGTAGGAAAACCTGACAGTAGAGTTGGGCCAGGGCTAAATCGTTGTCCCTTTTGTGCCTGAGCGAATCGAGTATGGAACCCTTTCTCTCTGCAAGTTACTTCCGGTATAGGAAACCTTGACAGTAGAGTTGGGCCAGGACTGCCATCGTTGTCCCTTTCTTGCCTACACCCATCGGGTACAGAACCCTTTCTCTTTGCAAGCATATTTACGGTTTAGGAAGGCTCGACATTAGAGTTGGGTTAGGTCTTTTGCTTTACCAAACGCCGATGGATGGGTCTGGGTCTCTGCCTGTTAGGAACTCTGGTAACTAGAAGCCCGTCTCGAGCTGACGGAGCTTGTAGTTCCCTTTCCTAGGGACTTTTCACTTTCTATTTGCAGTTCGCGCTGCCCTCTAGCGCTGTTCTGCCCTTTCATTGTTTCATTGTACTCTGTATGAAACATATTTGTCTCTCGCCATGCATTTACCTTTACGTGCATTTTACATTGGCCGCCCCTCCAATGTTCGGACTGGACTGACTAGCTTCACTGTATGTCAACAGTGTCGCTATATGTGGTGATGCTGGTGGTGTCGGAGATATTGTCTGTCTCTTGTGCAGTCAAATCTCTTTCCATCTGCTACCTCCACATTCTCGGACACGATCCCCAAATGATTTGGCCAGAATCAGCACGAGCTGCTGTATTTCTGTTTCCAGGGTGCACCACGTGGAGGTACATTTGGGATCTTGGTTATCTGCTAACCCTGGGTCCGCCTAGAGCAATGCGTTCCCTTTGCACCCCGGTAATAATGATAACAATGGTAACAATTAAAATGATAACAATGGCAATAATGATGACAATGGTAATATCAGCGTATTCATTCATTCATTCATTTTCCTTTTGCGCTGAAGTTAGCGCATAGGGCAGAGGTCAGTCTCCAATTCTGTCTGTTCAAAACTATTCTGTGAAGTTCTTGAATAGTATGAATATTGTTTGTTTTACTTTCTCTAAGTATTGTTCTTCTGAGTGTTTGGTCTACCCCTGGCTCTTTTGCCTGTAAGTATCCATTCGAGAGATTGGTGGTAATATCAGCGTATGACCATCACAAAACTATATCAGATTAATAGTCCTACGCTTCATAACCTTCATTTGATTGTCAAGTTTCAAAAGAAGAATGTATCGTTCTTTGTTAACAACATTTCAACAACAACAATGAATTGCTGCTGGTTACAGCATTTCAATAAGAATTAATAATTGTTTATTACGGTATTTTAACAACAAGAATGAAAAGCTGTTACAGCATTTCAACAACACGAATGAATAACTGTTTGTTACACCATTTCAGCAACAAAAATGAATAGCTGTTTGTTACAGCATGTCAACAACAGGAAATGAAAATAGAATATTGAATACATGGAAAATGAAGTATTTTATAGATATATTTATTGATTCAGTAACATAGCTTAGGGTGGGGTACGTTGTTGTTTTTCAACCGCCAACATTAATCCAACTTGATTATATCAAATCTTTATAACCACCGAAAAAATATCGGAGTCGTGGTTCTGGTAATTCAGTCTCCCAAACCTGCTAACTAATTCTAGTCTCTAGTAACACATATATTGATGCATTTGATAAACATTGATGTCGATTATGCAAATTGATATTTATATCAATAATAGCGTATATATTATATATAAAAATGTTCATATTATATATAAATATATATATATATTGTTCATTTTATATTTTTTACCAAAACTATTTATCTCACGTATACTCTTTAATCAAAATAAAATAAATTATCTCCCCTAGCTCTGATCTATGAGTGATCAATTATTGGACGATTGTTCGGATCGATATCGTGGGTCAGACTGGAGCTTGGCCTGCTGGCTGAGATAAGGAAGACCTATGTCCATGGCAGAGATGGTGTCGATGACCCCAGACACTAGCTATAACTGTTATGTTCGGACAATTCTATTCATAGAAATGACCAACGCTGCGTTTCAAGGTTCCATCTCCAAGTAAACAAATATATAGCTATTTTCTCGATTTATTATCATTGACGTTGTCATAAATAGCAACTCCTGCACCATGAGATGCTAACTCCTGCCCTGATGTTGCTATTAAACGACTGGTACACAGAAAGAAACATCCCGTACAATCCCAAGTCAGTATAAAATCAATAGTCTACAATTGTCCAAGATCCTGCTAATATTTCAAGTAATGTTAATATGCGTCTGTAATCCTCACTACTAAAACTGTCTATGAGACGGTAGAGTTGTTCATGTCTGTCATGGTAAACATGGTCCGGACATCAAGGTATACTATACATATCTAAGCACACAATACGGTAAACATTTTCGTGGGATCATCACACAATACATTAAATATTACCACAAGATCAAGGCACACAGAATAGTCTATACAAACCCGTAACCCGTTATGGTCATACAGGAAACATCAACACAAATAGACCTCTAGGCGATGTCTTTCTGCAAAAATGCGGATGAATAGGAACACATCTTGATCTGTCCATTTTGTAATATTGTCTGGTCATGATATTCTTTTATCTCTGCTTTTTCGACCATCAACTGTTCCTGTAAGATCGTTTTTGACAAGGAATCATGTTGGCATACATTTGCAAAACATACAAGTTGTCGTTGTTTCAATATTTAGTTACGTACAACACAGGTTTATATATCGCTTCAATGAGACACGACAGACTATAGCTAAAACTAGTAGGTAATGATGGGCAATGATGAGCACACAAAAAATCCTAAAAATTGCAATACACAAATCACATTCAACGTTTCAACTAAAAGGTCTTTACGACACAAACAAAACATCACAAGACGACAAATGGAAGAATTATCACAACATCCAACGGAAATATGGAAATGAGATGCCGGAAGGTCAGAAAGTACAGAAAAAACGTAAATTTATGTGGAAACGTGACGAACAAAAAGATGAGTAATTGGCGGAACAAAAAGAATAAAGACAAAGACTCCACCAACCCAGTACTAGACATAAGAGTGGTCGGAATTGAGTCCAAAGGGCTTGGGTGTACACAATTCAAAAATGAGACGGTTTTCTAGAGCATACCTAGATATATCATCGGTAGTGCAAGATCTGATGGCGGTGACCTGAATATCAGAAGCACCATGACTACCGTCGCCGTTGAAGTGTGTGGCCACAGGAGTGGGTGTCTGTGCCTGATGGCATGAAGATGGTTACAAAAGCGATCGCTCAACGATTAAACCGTTTGAACGATTGACCGGCCTACGATTGAGCGATCGCTTTTGTAATCATCTTCATGCCATCAAGCACAGAACACTCACTCCTGTGGCCACACATTTCAACGGCGACGGTCATCATAGTGCTTTTGATATTCAGGTCACCGCCGTCATATCTTGCACCGCCGATGATAGATCTAGGTATGCTCTAGAAAATCGTCTCATTTTTGAATTGGGTACACACAAGCCACAATTCCGACCACTCTTACTGTTTTTTCTGTACTTTCTGACCTTCCGGCATCTCATTATCATATTTCCGTTGTGATAATATTGTGATAATTTTTCCATTCGTCGTCTTTTGATGTTTTGTTTGTGTCTTGATAAGACCTTTTGGTTGAAACGTTGAATGTGATTTGTGTATTGTAGTTGTTATGATCTTGTGTGCTCATCATTGCCCATCATTACCCACTAGTTTTAGCTATAGTCTGTCGTGTCTCATCGAAGCGATATATAAACCTGTGTTTTACGTAAGTCTAATTGTTGTTACGTTTCACGCAGTTACCTTGTTTTGATTGTCATGTTGTTTCAAAATTAAAAGTAGGGATTCTTGTGAACCAGTATACATCTATATTTTATATCTTACGTACTTTTATCATATGTTCTCTATAGGAGATGCGCATAATTCGTATGCAACACTTGTATTTATCGTATGTTATCTATAGGAGATGCGCATAATTCGTATGTAACACTTGTATTTATCTTATGTTCTCTATAGGAGATACACATAATTAGTATGCAAGATTTGTATTCGAATTCCTGAAATCGTTTTTACATGTCAGGAGTGAGTCAAACTATCAAAACCATACAGCATAATAGAAAGCGATATAGTTATAAAGTTTGATTTTCACTCCAACACTGACATTGCTTTTCTAAATTAAGTTTATCCTTGACATAGCATCTAATGCGACCTTCAGCGGTATTTTAAATTCTGTTTAACCTTTTCCATCGCTTCATAAACAGGATTCTAGGTATTTTAAAGTATTCACTTATAGCAGGGTATGCGTATTCATCATGATATTGGTATTACTGCTGCGTCTCTGCTGTTAACCAATATCTTGCTCTGTTGGGTATTGATTTCCATTATGTACTTGCTGGTAACCTTTTTCCAACTTTGATGTTAGCTCTTGTAGTTCTTGTTCTGACCCAGCTATGAGATCAATGTTATCAACAAAGCGCAAATTGCAGATATTGAGACATCAGATTGATGGAGACGTGTATTTCTGAAAGGGCCTCTCCTGTATTATGTGCTCTAGGATGTGTTAAAAATAATTGGGAATCCCTGCCGGACTCCCAACATTTGTTGCCTTGTTTAAATCCCGCAATGATGATTTCACATTATTCCTCCAGCCATGTTTTTTTTTTTAATTGTTTGTTTGTGGATTTTGCTATATTATCTTGCCATGTCAGTGGCTTCTTTCTTTAGCTTTTTTTTTAAATTTCCTTCAATCATCACATAGTTTCAGAATGTCATCTGTGACCCGTGGTTAGTGTGTTATTCTTTTTGTCCCTAATTATTCTATTGTTGACTCTAATGGTACCTCTTTCATGGTTTCTGTGAGATAATTAATATTACACGAACATTAAATGTGTTCTATTGTATCTATACTAGCCGTCATTAAAGACGCATCAAACAATTAATAAATTTTAGCTGAGCAAACGAACATTATCTGGTTTTTATCGCTAGAAGGTATGTTACTATTGTTGTGTTTTTTTTGGGTTTTTTTCATGCCTCGACTAAAGTTACAAGAACAATTGCAAGTTGCTGATATACTTGTCAGTGGAATCGCGACCAGAGAAAAAGGCGGATATTTCAATTGCGACAATTGTCCACTATAGTAAGGCTGCACCAACGATTCCTGGCGATGAATATCACCGATGACCGCGCCATATCTAGTCAACCGTATATAACTACATTAGCACAAGATCATCATATTCTATTAATGCATCTGTGCATCCGTTTCAAACAGTAACTCAAAGAGCAGATCATACACTGAGCTTATTTCCGCAAACAGTAACTCAAAGAGCAGCTCATACACTGACCTTATTTTCGCAAACACTGTGCAAAGGAGACTTCATTCCTCTGGCTCGCAAAGCACAAGTCCTCAAAGAAAACATTGCTCCTATCCTAATTAGACTCCGCCGGACCAACAGACTGACTTGGGCACACAACAATATATTCATCAACCAAGGGCGGAGTGGAGATCGACCATGTTATCTAATGAACGTTTAATGCGTCATTTACAGATAGGAGAAATCCAGTCTGGTGTCGTACTGGAAAAAGATATGCTGTGTTGTGTATAATCCAGCATAACAGATATGGAGGAGGAAGCTTACATGTTTGGGGTGAGTTCTTAAATGAGCACCATACTCTCTGTTATGTTCTTACAGTTAACGTAACAGCTGATGTCTACGTTGTGCCTTTCTTCCACAATCATCAAGATGTAATAAACTATCAGCATGACAACACTAGATCTAACACTTCTAATGTAAATAGGAATTTCTTAGCCCAATAACCATTTCTTGTACTGGATTGAATTGTAAATTCTTCTGACATAAACCTGATTAAACACGCTTAGGATGAACTCAACAGACGGATCCGGCAGCATGACATCAACAGTGTGAATGATCTCTAGTCAACACTCATTGCAGAATGAAACGTCATACCTCAAAAAATTGTCGAGGCAGTCTGCAATAGCATGAGACGACGAATCCAAGCTGGTACAGATGCTTCTGGGGGACACAATCGATATTAATGACCGTTGTGACTTGATGATAGTGAATGAATTTTTAAAATGTTACATCAAGGGTAGATAACTGCTATGACAACCGGTTATTAATTATTTTATTTCAAATAAAAAATACTACAAATTTATTCTGCAAATGGTTATAAATACCAAAAATATAGTTTAAGTAAATTTAAATTCAACACGCGCAGTGGTTCATGAGAAAACATACTGATGTGTTATTAATGGTTTTTAATATATATTTTCTACACAGTAAAAATAAAATGACAAGAACCGTGGTCGCTTGCTTAGAATACCCATTGTCAATCGTGATAGCGCAGTATTTGACAGTTCTCTTTTAAAAATTAAATTTAAAAATGTTTCATTCTGAATACGTCGTGGCGAATGTTATTTGTAATCATGTAGTTAGGGGTGGGATTGTTGTGTTCAAACCCTCTCATGTTAGGAAAATACAATATTATTTTCCTTTCTTAAGTAACCCCTCTCCTCGTTAACAAGTCGTGTCTACGGGAATTTTTATATAATATCAATATTTATTCCAACGATTCAAGTCCTTCCTCTACTCTTCAGCGGGAATATATGATTTAACGAAAGGGAAGGTCAAGTTCACATAGGCCTATAAGAAAATATTTTCTGAGCATTTCCTTTTTTCTTTTAATCTAGTTAAAAAAATAAATTCGGATAAGAATGTCTAGTTTTGGTAAACTAGAAGCCAGACTTCTCAATTATTTTCTGAGCATTTCCATTTTTCTTTTAATCTAGTTAAAAAATAAATTCGGATAAGAATGTCTAGTTTTGGTAAACTAGAAGCCAGACTTCTCAATTATTCAGATGGTAGCAGATAGCGATTATGACGTTATTGTGTTCTAAAACATCATGGCTCCCCAAGTTTGGTTTGTAGTTTCTTGTACGCGTTTGTAATAGATATTGGGTTGTATGGATCTTGGACGATAAGTACTGTCAGTTTGAGAATGCAGGACGATGATGTTACTATTGTCCTCCAATGTCTCTCATAGATCCCATTTACTACTGCAATTATTGTGTCGTCTACCATTCTTTGAATCTCTTTGTCTTCTATATATTTACTTTCAGTTCAGTATGAAATATAGAACTGACACTGTCGCTCTTCTGCGAGATCTGTGATGTCCTGTCTTCTTCATCTGTGCCCACGAGGTCCCAGTGTATGTGGACTCTTCCTCCCCTGCTGCTCTGCAGGTATTCCTCTGTCTTCCACCACTCATCTCTCCCAGTTTGTTCCAGTTTAGAGATTGTCCGGTTATTTTTTCCTAACTTCTTTATGATGGTTTGTCATATCTATTTTCACTTTACATTTTTTATTTCTACCTTTAAAAGTGTTATCTCTTCCACAACACATCATTTGATAACTCAAGCACTGATGTATTCTCTTTCACAACACATCATTTGATAACTCAAGCACTGATGTATTCTCTTTCACAACTCATCATTTGATAATTGAGGAACTGTGTATTCTCTTCCACAAATCATCATTTGATAAATCAGGCACTGATGTATTCTCTTCCACAAATCAGCATTTGATAATTCAAGCACTGATGT
The DNA here is from genome assembly GCA_034231615.1 of Meghimatium bilineatum. Taxonomy (NCBI): domain Eukaryota; kingdom Metazoa; phylum Mollusca; class Gastropoda; order Stylommatophora; family Philomycidae; genus Meghimatium; species Meghimatium bilineatum. The sequence continues at coordinate 41,366,751 of CM067311.1, forward strand.
ATTGTCTTCCACAACTCCATCATTTGATAACTCAAGCACTGATGTATTCTCTTCCACAACTCATCATTTGATAAATCAGGCACTGGTGTATTCTGTTCCACAAATTATCATTTGATAAATGAGGCACTGGTGTATTCTCTTCCACAAATCATCATTTGATAAATGAGGCACTGATGTATTTTCTTTCACAAATCATCATTTGATATCTCAAGCACTGATGTATACTCTTCCACAAATCATGATTTGATAAATCAGGCACTGATGTATTCTCTTCCACCACTCATTATTTGATAACTGAGGAACTGTGTGTTCTCCTCAACAACTCATCATTTATAACAAATCTGTCCATCTAATGTGAAGAAGTAAACACCGGTGTATAAATATATGCGGTTCCGTATGCTTTTCTGAGTTACATGCCACGTTTCATAGCCATAAAGCAATTCATACTTTACATTTGTATTTATTTTATCTAAGGTTGTTTCTTGAGATAATTCGGAGAAATTCAATACTGAGCAATTAGCATTAAAAACATATCTGTCTGTAATAATTATGTTTTCAAAGTCCTGATTTTTTCCTCCCTCTTTGGCAACCGAATTAATCCGGGAAGTAAAGACTGCGAGGGAGAGAAGATGGCTACCACCCTCATTTGCAGAGCCTCTGAAATGTGAGATCGCTAACATCTCACACCCCTACGGCATTAATAAATGTTATAAGCTACTTTACTTTTTTTACTTTTTACCTTGGCAATGTTCCTTCTCATATAGGTAAACACACGCCGAAGAATGATGTGCCGGGTCAATGTTTCAATTAAAATAGCGACACAACACATTTTCATTCTCTTGACTACGTACTGTGGAAATCTCGCAGGATCATTATTCTGCAAAAAGAGAGATCAAGTGGGAGTTTGAGAATGAGCGCAAACCACAACCACCATATAGGTAAATATATATCCATCTTCAATCATATGACAATTTACTTATGGGCTCTTTTTGTGTTTATTAATTCTCATATCCTATTTTTGACATCCATTTATTTGTGATCCAGTTTCTGTTGTGTCAATCTGTCTTTTCTTACTTGTTTTGTTGTTTGTGAGATAGTAAACATGACCATCTGCAACATCCAATTGCTTACTAAATGTCCACTGTATTGCTGTTTTCCTTCCTTTAGTTGTTGTCTGATCACATGATCTATAACCATAAACATGATTTTCTGGGGAAGTAAACATCCATGTCCAACTCCTAATTTAACCTCAAAGAGTTCTGATAGCTTGCCTAGTTGAATTACCCTTCATGTGACTTGCATATAGAATATCTGTATATATTTTTGTAAACTTATCTAGCATACCATAATGTCTCATACACTTGCAATTCAATGTACAATCTATGCTATCAAAAACATTTGGATAGACTACGATATTTAAGTAAATCGGGATCTGCAATTTGTTAGATTGCTCTATAATATGTATAAGTGCCAGTATTTGATATGTGAATAATCTGTTTGCAAGAAATTCTGACTTTTCCTCCCTCAGTTCCAAATATTTAGGTGTATAAAAATGATTTTATTCAGGATTTCCCTTTTCCTATCTAGTAATGTTATAGCTCTCCAATTATTGTATTTAGATTTTATTTTCTTTTGATAGTTTTATCAAGTGTCGAAAGTAATTATATTTAAAAAGTTAATATGTGTTACCAATACCTACCACTACTAATACAAATTTGATGAAATAACTACAATTAAAAAGAATAAGAACTGAAACAGTTGACGTTTTGATCATGAGATCGCCTGAAAGAGGAAAGCGTAGCGCAGTGGTTAGCGCACTGTATGTGATTGGTGCTGGGTTCATTCCCCAGTTAAGGGGAAACGGTGTTATTTTCAGATCGCAACGGTTTCCGATGCACCCAACATTAATTGGGCACCGGATTAATTCGGGAAGTCCAGACTGTGAGGGAGAAGAAATGACTACCGCCTTCATATAGCGGACAGATTGAAATGTGAGACTGCGAACATCTAACGCTCCTACGGCGTTAATAAATGTTGTGGGTTAACTTTATTTTATTTTATTTTATATTATATTATAAAATAATGACAAATAATTAAGAAAAAATATTACTTTCAAAACATGTCTTAAAACATAATAATAAATGTCCCTGTAACAGCCGGCAGGCATAGCTGTATATGCAGAAACTTGAATAAATAATTGCGATCTACGCGGTCTAATATAAATATGTGTTCTTTCTTTGCCTGAAAGTCCTCGTAGGTGTCATAGTCGAGGATTGCCGCATTGTGGTAATGTCTCTGCCCGGTCTGTATGCACATAGAGTATCAGAATGTAAGCCTCTATTTTACTGTAGCACAAAATGAATCACCAACTGAGCGTATTAACAACACAAGAGACATTATAAACTTCGGCATCAAATGTCGTTTGATGAGTAACTACAGAATGTTAGTATTATAGGTCTTCAAATCTCTCGGACTATAGATTTTAAATGTGCAAATATATGTGGTGTCTCATTATCACGGGAATCTGTATGGCCTACACTGCATAATCATTTAGAACTAATTGGAAACATCGATGGATTACGTCACATTGTGGAATAGCAGAAAATGAGAGAGCTGATCAACTGGCCAACTGGCCAAGGAAAGCTCTAACATGAAACAACCTGATATACGAATCAGCTATCATTTAAAGAAATCGACAACAAAGGCACAAAGAAAGTCAAACTTACATTCACGGGGTGACTACCATCTACTCAACAAACAACAAAATATTATCCATCATATTTCGGCTCAGAACTGGACAAGATAGACTAAATAGCCATATGTACACACAATTTAAAATTTGCAGATCAACAAAGTGTACATGTGTTCAAGACAACCAAGCTGCAGAGCATATCCTTATCCTTTAAGAATGCGCAAAGATCACACATTAAGGTGATCATACTGGCCTTCCAATACGTCTATGAATGTTAAACTCTATGGTTCAAAACAAGAAATTAGTAACACTGTATAATTTATACAAGAAACAACAATGCAAATATACACATTATTAGCGAACGAATAAGTCATCTTGGGTGTTTTGTGTGTAATTCTGGCACCTTCGGGGTTTTTTTTGTGTCTTCTTCTGCTGAACCATTTATGTAGATGTCGTTTCATATGTGTACTTGTGAGTGCCCGTCTGTGAGTCATCTGTATGCTGCTTGTAGTTTGAGAATTGATGGTAAAGATTTCTTTTGCTACGTTCCTGGAACTTCTGTTGTTAGATCTGATGTCATATCTCTGGTTTCCCTGTGGCTAATATTTAAGTGTTCACACATATATAGAACCGTGTGTAGAATTGATGTGTAGGAACGAGCCAGTTCCATTACTTTGTGGCTTAAGCTTTTCCTTTGTATTATGTTTTGGTGAGAACTTGGGAATGTACTATGAAAGCTTAAGAAGTGTTCGATGTTTACTTATCTCGGAGCCCAGATTAGTGGTCATGGTGAATCACCATCTGCAGTTAAATAAAAGGACTGATAATGACCATAACCACAACGACAATAATAACCACAGTTTGAAAGGGAATGTTTACCATATGCTTTTAGATTAACTTATACAAATCTTTGGTTCAGTCAATATTTATATATCGATGTGATATTTGGACTCTAACTGTGGACTGACAACAACTGCTGTAGTAGTGTATTGTGTATCTGTTACCGAGGAAATGTTTTTCCAATGTGTTTGTGTATGATGGAATGAATGTATTAGCAAGTAAACAAAAACCACTGTCAGCAGTCGTGAAACTCCGTAAATCCCAGTGGTAAAGGCATGTGATGAGATATTTCTTGATGACAAAAGATTATTTTTCAAAGCTATGTAGTGGGTGGAAGAATACAAGGTGGCAAGAAGGAGACGTGGCTGGATAGTATCAAGGACTGGGCATGGCTTGAAGTTTCCAAATTCATCAATCAGAATGGTAGAGTATAGAGATGAGTGAATATATTTCTTTGTCTACCATATTGGATCTGTATCCTGATTTTATCTTGTTATTATAATCTCTTATGGGAAGGCGATCGTTCATCCTCGTGAAATGTCCAAACCATTTTATCTATTGCTGCTCTATAAATCCGATGCATGATGGGATACCTATTATCTTTCTGATGTTCTCACTGCGCATTTTGTCGAGTCTAGTGACTCTAATACTCTTCCTGTGACATTTCATTTGGCAGGTTTCAATCTTTCTTTTATGTGTAGATATCAGTTGCCATGTCTGACATTGGTAGCACAGTGTTGGTATAAAGATGCTCTTAATCATGTATTTCTTTACTTCCATGTTGATTTTTGTGTGCAATAGCAAAGGTGACAGCTTGTATGGCACAGCATTTACCTTTTGACATCTAGATTTCCAACTACAGCGTTCTTGTTTGTGGTTTTTTTCACCTTGTTTCTCGGTGCCGTTGTATGTTTCATTATTGTCCTTTGTTCTTTTAAATTCCATGTATATTTCATGAACCTTTCTGTATGCTGTTTATTTCTTTTTCCTATAGTTTCTACACATGTGCTTCAATATATTTCCTCGATTTTGTTCAATGACTCTCTTTAGTTCCTTCTGCAAGGTCCTCAAAGTCTCAAATCGATTTATCAAAAGTACATTTCGCCTTTGTATCTCCATGTGAGAGGTATTATATCTGAACCTAGGTCTTTCTGCTTTATGTCTATAATTATTCATTTTTATTTAGACAAGAAGGTGGTAATATAATCCGCCAATGATCTCCATCAGGGCCTCCACCTGCTCCTCTTCTCACCCTAACAACATGTATGAATCTCCTCCATTTTCTACTAATTGCAAAATAATATATCTGAGACGTCTGGTTCAAAATAGCGCAGTGGCAACTATATTTATTTTCTTCCGTGTTATATTTCGTGGAATACTCTTAACATCTGCAATCGATTCACTGAAACATTTCTATTTTATGTGGTTACTGTGGAATAGATTTAATAAGTTCATAGAATTATTTATATTTATATACGCACATGCACGCACACACACACACACACACACGCACACACACACACATGTATAACGAAACGAGAGAGGCCTCCTCCCAACAAACACACACACTCATTACTCGAACTGAACGGATAGCGTAAAACGTGCAGTAAGCAGCATATCTCAGTCAAACAACCATGCTGGTTTCGCGAAGCTGCCAATAACATGGCGCAGCTTTCAATTGTTCCATTTTTTTAGAGAGAAACAAGCGCTGCATTCTACTTAAATATACTCATCCCTCGTAATCATAACAAATTAATAATACTGATAATAAAACCCATTATCGTAGTGGCGCCATCTTGAGAAATTTGGTGCAGAAATAAATCCACTCATCTTTATACTCAACCATTCTGATGAGTTTGAAAACTGCAAGCCATGCCCAGTCCTTGATATTATCCAGCCATGTCTCCTTATTACCACCTCATCTTCTTCCACCTTCCACAGAACTTTGAAGAACATCTTTTGTCATCGATCAAAGACTCATCTCGTGCCTGTACTACTAGGGTTTACAAAGTGTCACGGCTTTTGACAGTGATATTTGTTGACTTGCACATACATTCATTTTATCATGCGCAAACACACTGGTTTTATTTCCTCGGTAACAGATACACATCACACTACTACATCATTTGTTGTTAGTCCACAGTTAAGAGTCCAAATATCACATCCATATATACAAATTGACTTAACCACAGATTTGTACACACAACACACTACTACAGCATATATTTTCATTACTCCTTAAGCCTTCATAGTACACTCCCAAGTTCTCACCAAATATATAATAAAAAGGAAATGCTTAAGCAACAAAGCAATGAACTGGCTCGTTCCTACACATCAATTCTACACAAGGTTCTAAATATGTGTGAACACTTAAATATTAGCCACAGGGAAACCAGAGATATGACATCAGATCTAACAACAGAAGTTCCAGGAACGTAGCAAAAGAAATCTTTACCATCAATTCTCAAACTACAAGCAGCATACAGATGACTGACAGACGGGCACTCACAAGTATACATATGAAACGACATCTACATAAATGGTTCAGCAGAAGAAGACACACACAAAAAACCCCGAAGGTGCCAGAATTACACACAAAACACCCAAGATGACTTATTCGTTCGCTAATAATGTGTGTATTTGCAGTGTTGTTTCTTGTATAAATTATACAGTGTTACTCATTTCATGTTTTGAACCATAGAGTTGCCAGTATGTTCACCTTAATGTGTGATCTTTGCGCATTCTTAAAAGATAAGGATATGCTCTGTAGCTTGGTTGTCTTGAACACATGTACACTTTGTTGATCTGCAAATTTTAAATTGTGTGTACATATGGCTGTTTAGTCTATCTTGTCCAGTTCTGAGCCGAAATATGATGGATAATATTTTGTTGTTTGTTGAGTAGATGGTAGTCACCCCGTGAATGTAAGTTTGACTTTCTTTGTGCCTTTGTTGTCGATTTCTTTAAATGATAGCTGATTCGTATATCAGGTTGTTTCATGTTAGAACTTCACCTGTAATTTGCATTTCACCATTCCTCTTTAGCTGCATTGCATTTATGTTGAATTTCTTTGTTTATTTTGTCATATTCTGTAATGTTAGCCTTCAGCTTTCCTCTTTGTTCCATCAACTTCAAGATATCTCTCCCATCCAATCTTTCTTTGCTAGATGTTTCTTAAGTGGTAGGATCTCTGCAGATGTTTGATGTATAGTTTCTTTTAACATCATCCACTGTTTGTTGGTGATTTGTATCTTTTTTTAAGGTGCGTTGTACCTTTTTTGTATTGCTAAATTGTACTGTACTTGTAAATCATTCTTCATTAATAGATTTATTTCTGCGGTATTATCTTTCCTGATAGTTCTTAATCTGTTTAATCGTATACTTAACTTTCCCACAACAGGAACATGCACGCTATTGCAGTCTGCACTTGGGCGTGTTTTGACAGACATCAATAAGTTTTTGAATCTTTTGACCATAATATAATCGATCTGGTTGTGAGTCCTGTTATCTGTGCTTCTCCATGTCCATAGTCGTCTAGGATGTTGATAGAACAATGTATTTCCTATTATCTAATCTGGTCCAGTCCACTAATATCTCACCTCTTTTATTTCTGATGTCTAATCCGAATCTACCCAGTGACATCAACATATTGCTCTTGAACCACCTTTGCATTCAAATCTTCCATCAAAATGTGTATCTCGCCTAATAGCTGTGTTTAAATATTTGTAGAACTGATGTATGTCTTCATGTGAACTTTCTGATGTTGGTGAGTATACTTGAAAAAAAATTTCTGTTAATGGGCTGCCCATCTAGTTTAACTAGTAGAACTCTGTCTGATATACTCCAGAAGTCCTTTACATATTTTGTTATCTTCTTGTCTAAAATTACGCCTACTCCATTTCTATGTTGGTCTCGTCCCGAGTATATAATCTTGTTATCTTTCGATACTATACTGCCTGCTCCCAACCTCTCATTTTAAAAAATCCAAGGATGTTGATATCAATTCTTCTCATTTCCTGTTCGATGTTTTCTAATTTACCTAAATCTGTCAGAGTTCTCACATTTCATGTTGCTATTTTAATGGTATTTTTGCGAACTGCGACAGGAATATCGTCTGTATCGTCTTGAAATATGATTCTATGTAGATTGCCTCTTTAGTTTGCCAAATAGATTTCAGGAAAAATGGAGTTTGTCATTGCCTTTAGTCAATAGTATTGTAATATCAGGACTAAATCATTTAAGATATAAAGCTATATGGAATAGTTATATGACCGCACGTGTGCTACCGAGACAAGAAATACGAGGAAAGAATAGTGATACTGTTACCTTCATTGCATGTTGTAAGAGGCGACTAAAGCGGTTTTGGGGTGGGGTTGTCTGTCACATTCCATATACTGTCAAAATGACCCAGAATCCGTGCTAGTGTCAGATATGTCAGACAGAAATGCGCAGATATTGCAACTATCTGTAAACCATGACATAACGCATTCCATTCTACATCCTGCTAACCTGCAGGAGTTTGAGACACTCCGCTCTCCTGACTACATCCTCCTAACCTGCAGGAGTTTGAGACATTCCGTTCTCCAGTCTACATCCTGCTAACATCAAAACGTTTGAGACATTCCTTTCTCCAGACTACATCCTGCTAACATCAAGACGTTTGAGACATTCCTTTCTCCAGACTACATCCTGCTAACATCAAGACTTTTGAGAATGTGCACTGAAGAATAACAAGCTATATGATTACACTTCGTTAACTGCAGGAATGTATTGAGCATTAGTCGGACGACCCACAAGACTATGATGTTAACCAAGCAACAAATCTTAAAATAACGCAGCATATTAATAAATCATACAGAGGAGGAGTTGTCTGGGGGACAGACTTATGAGCTAGGTGAAAAACATATAGAGCCGAACTGTTTGAAAAAAGATAAACAATATCTTCTACGAAATTCATTCTCACGAATAAAGGGAAACAATACCTGCTACTAAGATCATTCTCGTGAAGAAATGGAAACAATATCTGCTGCCAATGTCAATCTCACTGGCACAATGGCATATGTACTATATGACTACATTAATTACATCAACAATTTCTTTGCCAAATTTACCGCTTCAGCGCCCCCTTCCTTTGTTTACAGACTGTCAAGAATTCAGTACCCCCTCCCCAACAACCCCACTCCCCACTTGATTAGGTCTACGTGTCTTTGAAATTCAAACAATTTAAGTGTTTGTTACAGAATGTGCTTGCAACAACTTTTGTCCACCCTTCAACCCCCTCCATTATGTCAATAACAGTCAAGCTACTTCATACCCCCCTCCCGCCCCAAATCCAATAAAAAGATTGTTTACATAATTTATGGACGAGGAATGACCAAGGGAAGTATACAGCTCATTGACTCATGTTGCGTGACGAGGAATGACCAAGTTAAGTATACAGTTCATTGAGTCATGTTGTGTGACGAAGGATGACAAAAGTACAACAAACAATAATAATATAGTTATCTGAACGTATCAGGAGCTAGTCCTCTGACCGACTCGTGAATCAGAAAGCAAACATGCTTATATCCGCCTAATTGATTATCTGTTTCTTTAAGAGTGTACAAATAATCAGACATGGCTGTACTTCCTCATCTTATAAAGTTGCCATTTTCGATGTCCACTTGCAATATTTGCTTCCGGACGATAACTTCCGACTTCAGCATTGGCATCACAACACCAACAATATCCAATTCACTCTCCATCGTGTATGTGCTATCTTCTTTTTATTCAAACACTAGAAAGTCGGCACTAGACTCTCTCCTCTCTCTCTCCTCTCTCTCTCCCTCTCTCTCTAGGGGAACTCCCCGTCTGCACGTAAGTGGTTGCTAGGAAACGAGGTAGTCGTCTCATTGGAAGACAGTTTCTGGCCAATCAAAAATATATATATACAGAAGCGGATAATAGCTGGCCACGTGCAATCTACTTAATTGCCCAAGATTGTTCAGATATCTCAAAAGACAGGAAAAGACACTTCTTCTTGTCCAGATCTGGTAGCAGTCTTCGGCATACAAAGTTTCTTCTTGCGATCTTTATGTAAGCTAATCGATGTACACTTGTTTGGTCATCTGCGTTCGTGATATTTATGTAGTTTTCGTGTTTCATTGCAAAAATCTCCCTCAAACTTTTCGTTTTATTTCTTCGCCTATTCTTATTTAATATCGATAACAGAACATCTGCAGATATTATTTTTGTTATCACAAATAAAGCTGCTGGCTTTAAAACAGAACTGTCTGGCAATTTATATCTTCAAAGACTAACTCGTGCACTCGGGTATGACAAGCTGAACTATCTGGCTTCACAAACAATTATACCTAACAGTATCTGACTTCACAAACAATTATATCTAACAGTATCTGACTTCACAAACAATTATATCTAACAGTATCTGACTTCACAAACAATTATATCTAACAATACCTGGCTTCACATTCCATTTAACAATATTTGACTACACAAACAATTATATCTACCAGTATCTGACTACACAAACACTTATATCTAACAATATCTAACTTCACATTTAATCTCGCATTATCTGACGAAATAATAAATATTACTAAGAAGCAATAAATAAGTACAAATAATAAATGTAAGTGAAAAACAACTACGACGTTGTCGTGTTACAAGCACAATGAAAACTTTTTATTTGTATACGTCGGTGTATTCATCATCATCAAGTGCCGTCTCCGCAACGAAGGTTGGCTGCAATGTATCTCCAACATCTCCTGTCTCTTGTCTTGGTGGTGCACTCTGCTAGACTGTAACCTGTCCATCGTGTAATGTTACTCTCCCACTTGTATCTCTGCCTACCTCTTGCTCGCTTCCCTTTGACTTTACCCTCAAGTAAGGTCTTCAATAGGGTGTCATGTCTTTTAATGTGTCCAAAGTATTTTATTTGCCTGATCTTTATTTCTCTTAGTAGTTCTTTCTTCATATTAAGTGTCTTTAGCACCTCTTTATTTGTTTTCTTCTCTTTCCATGATGTTCTCCCTATTCTTCTATATACCCACATCTCAAAGGCATCAATTTTGTCTTCTAATTGTTTATTTAGTGTCCATGTTTCTGAGCCATACATTAATATGGAATATATGTAGCATTTTATAATTCTCATTAATATACACCGACTACGTCGGTGTATTGCCAGCTCCCAAAAGAGGAGCCAAGAATACCAATACTTTTGTCTGCAGTGCATGTCGTAAAAGGCGACTAATGAAGTATGGGTTGAGTTAGCTGTTCCATTCTATAGAGGCTTAGTCATCCAGAAACCATACTGAAATTGGATGTGTCAGACCGAAAGGCGCAAATATTATAGGAGAATTGTAATCCATGAGACAATTCAGTGCATTCTCAAGACTACATCCTCTTAATGTGCAGGAGTTTGAGGTTGTCCAAGAATTTACAGCTTAGCAACAATATTGCATCTTTCAGCTAAACACATTCGACTTCAGCATGACTTTCGGTCACATTGATATTCCACGAGATGGAACAGCCAACACTGCAAACACTACCTCCACGGTCGCCTCCTACAACATACATGACAGATCACAGTGTTCGCTGTTCTTTGCTCCTTTTATAGCTACGACAACACCCTGAAGATTGCTCCCTTCATATACACGTAACTTAGCTGACAGGTTGTCGGCAACATAACATTCTGTGTTGAATATTCATGGTTTGAGAATCGCAAGACTCACGTGAGCGCAATACTAATTGATCAATGTAAAACTTGCTTCTATATCATTCCATGCAAACACAAAAAGCTGATTCACCGTTTGCTAAATTGCATTGCTCATATCATAGATATTATTTGGACCTAATCCAAAAATGCAATGAATATTTTACGAGTTTCAAGACCATGTGTCAAAATGGCAGAAATTTAGCACTTTCGATGAAGATATGCGAGCACTCATGGGGATATGCTAATTCACTCAGTCCCTAAGATATGTTTCAATGTAGGTGACTTGTTTTTGGTTGTGACGTGAGAAAGTACTTTGTACCACATTTATAACCAACTTTAAGTTCCATAGAGATGTGTAATTTAGTTTTTATATTCGAAAGCAAAATGCTTCTATTAAATAACTAATAGAGCTTTTATCAATTGAGCTAGAAATTTGGTATTAGGTATAGATATGTTGATTATCCTTTTCGCATACTGGACATGGCCATATGAGCTCAGATCTCCGCTTCAGTAAATTTCTCACGGTATATCGGCTGATGACTCCGGTTCTATGTTAGTTCAGTGTTCTTTTTTGAAATCTGTGTTAGATATTCTCTACGAACCACGCCTGTCCTCACTCACAATTCCCGCATTATCAATACTGACTCACGCTCCTTATATCTCTAAATCATCTGATCGTGCAGACTGATAATGAGCACACAGTATATCTGTTCTGTCCATAGGCTGACCATCTGTTATGGTGGCTAGGCTAGCTTATGTGTCAGCTCGTTCGTTCCCACCATATCCGTTTGTCCGGGGACAAAGAGAAGTGTGATTTTTGGCAGTGATGCCAGATTTTTAACTCTTTCTAATGACTCCACATATCGCCAACGAACTTCACCTGTTTTGATTTTCTAAATCATATCCATTGAGTCACTTAGTATGCATTCGTGAAAATAGGCTTGCGACTCTAGCCAGTTTAGTGCCAAACACATCCATCTTTAGACTGCTTGATTTTGCGACTAGATTCGTGTACTGATTTTCCGCGTCATCTAGCAGTAAAAGCATATGCACACAGCTGGAGGCGGATGATAGATCCATCCGTTTAAATAACAACATATATACCTCAGCATCCACGCACACAAGGTTACTTTTCCTGTGCTCTTCATTGAGTGTAATGACTATTCTGAATGCCTTCTGAAAGACCATAGACACAGGTATTCCTTACTCCTCATAATTGATGCCGTTTGGTTGTGTGCAAATTTGTTAAACAGTATCCTCAACGTCTCCCATCGAGATGTCTCTCTTAAGCCTTCTTCCCTTCACACATTGGAGCTGATGGTGTAGTAAGTGATCTGTATCGGAACTCATTCTGAAGTATGCACGGGCATGCTACATATCAATTCTGTGAGGTATGCTTCGGAAGTCCAGGTCTAGGGATAAATGTCTCAGTGTCGAGTAACGACCATAAACAGCAAGGGTTAGGCTTAGGCTTAGGGTTAGGGATAGGTTTAGGTTTAGGGTTAGTTTTAGGTTTAGGGTTGTCAGACAGACCAGACAGACAGACCAGACAGACAGACCAGACAGACAGATATACCAGACATACAGACCAGACAGACAGACAGACAGATAAGATAGAATAGATAGATAGATAGATAGATAGATAGATAGATAGATAGATAGATAGATAGATAGATAGATAGATAGATAGATAGATAGATAGATAGATAGATAGATAGATAGATAGATAGATAGATAGATAGATGGATAGGATAGGATAGGATAGGATAGGATAGGATAGGATAGGATAGGATAGGATAGGATAGGATAGGATAGGATAGGATAGGATAGGATCGGATCGGATCGGATCGGATCGGATCGGATCGGATCGGATCGGATCGGATCGGATCGGATCGGATCGGATCGGATCGGATCGGATCGGATCGGATCGGATCGGATCGGATCGGATCGGATCGGATCGGATCGGATCGGATCGGATCGGATCGGATCGGATCGGATCGGATCGGATCGGATCGGATCGGATCGGATCGGATGGGATGGGATGGGATGGGATGGGATGGGATGGGATGGGATGGATGGATGGATGCCATTGACCAAAAATGTCCAGGTCTTCCCGTATGACTTCTAATACCGAATTTAAACAATCGTAGCATTGACAATTTCACTTCCCACAACTAGTCGTTTTCATCATTTGTGCCGTCATCGCGCCAAAGGCTGGCTACAACGAAATTTAAATATCGCGTCTTTGTGGTGCACATAGATATACTGTATCTTGCCAATTTCATGATGTGTCCTCCCACTTACAGCTCTGTCTACCGCTTGCTTCCCACCTCTCAACTCTACCCTCAAGTAAATTCTTCAACAGGGGATCATATCTTTTAATTTGAGCAAAGCATTTTATTAGTTTAATTTGTATTTTTTTTAAATTATTCTTTTTAATACTCAGTGTTGCCAAAACCTCTGTATTGGTTTCTTCTTTTTCCATGATATTATCCCGATTCCTCTACTTATTCACATCTAAAAGACATTGCTGGTTGGTCGGTTGCTGATCCAGCGGTATATGGGCTCATGCCCTTTGACCCAATGCCATTAAATGGCATTATATTGCTGGGAAGTCTGTGGATTTTCGTCTCACCCAGGGACAGAGCCAGAGAATAACTATCACACTACCAGGAAGGTAGGTTTCAACCTATGTACTGCTCCGAGCCACTGTAGCCAAGATAGGGTTCACTGTGCTCATTCCCCGCGACCAAATGACTACTGGTTATGCCGAACTTCTCTATTGCGCTAGACATGCAACCAAATGTTCAAATCAAAAGGATTGTCCCGTCCTGAGTCACTGTGCCTCTATGATGGGTCTCAGCCATAGGAAAAAACAGTGCTGTCAGTTTCCTCCTCCCCAGTGCTGCAAAGTAGATCTCTGGTTCCCTCCCAACCACAGAGGGTGCATACATATATTCAAGTAAACATGAAACACAATTCAACAACAAAATAACAGCACAAGGAGCATAATTGTATAGATGACGTGCCATGAAGCTTCTATAAGAAGATAACCTCAATATAACGGCATGTCATCTACTAAGGTTTTCTGTTGCATGGGTGGTTTGTCTAGTGGGCCATTCGTGAGACCCACAGACGCAACCACATGCGTATCTCTAAGACATAGGTCTTCCAGATGTTTGTTCATTATACATTTTTTTGAACTACACAGTATTCACTTTTTAGATAAAAATGTGTTTGGATCTTGTATCAGTTACCAAATGTCATTAAAAGCAATTTTCGCTATTTTCCTTCTTTCTTTCAAGCTCTATTTCTCATCTACAAATTTTTGTGATTATGTGTCCAAGATATTAGAAAGTGCCTACTATTTCCAATATCTCTTCATATATTTGTTTGTTTAGCATTGGTTTCTCATCAATTCTGCTGATTATATTTTTTAGTTTTTTTTACAGTCCCATTATAAAAATACCCATTTCAACTAACAGTTTTCCAAATCCATAATTCGTTTATTCTTTGTTGTATATAATTGTATGTAGCCAATTTTGGTTATTACATATGTCATTGATCTAGACCAATCCATTATAATGAGATTCCACTGTATCAAATTCCTTTTCCCTACCTGATACGTCTACTTTACTTATTAGTCTGTGTAGCTCCTGTTCACCCTCCTCTAAATGGACTGCATCATCTGCACATCCGTGATTGTTTATTATTAAAGTATTGATCTTTAGTCAATTAATTTCTTCCATATGTAGTACACACTTTATAAGCTTTCAGAACATTGCAATCCAGATGATGTCATGAACACGACTCTTGTCATTTCATTCTGTCATCAGTGACGTACTATTGAATTCTAAATCTATTTAGATTAAAAGCTCTTTGGCGTAGAGCTACTGAGAACGTCTGGAGTGGTCAAGATATCAGATTACATTCCCACCGCCGGCAAATGCGCATCCGGACCATTCAAAAAGCAGCTAATAATTTATTGAATGTATGTATATAGAAATTGCTAAATTGATAGATACGTCTTTAATAGGCTATGCTACCAATTCCAGATCAGAAACGTTCAGTTAGATCACTACAGTGGCATCCTTATATATAGAGCATCCTCTTACAATTTTTTACAATTTCAAAACACTTTTACATATCCCAATTTATATATATATATACGAAACACAAACTCTAGAGGTAATACCTGTCACACCCGGGCGAGAATAAAACGAAACAGGAAAATAGAGTAGATGTGACCATTATTTTCTCATAATGTGAGGATGATTTTGATATGATTCAGTTTCTACATATTAACGAAGAAATGGTGTGTTTTTTTAAAAATTATCTCTAGAATCCAATATCCAAGTACTTATCATAATAAAATTCGAGCTCGTAAGAAGTGAGCCATTCCGGTCACACAACAGACAGCGTAAAATTGTAGTTTGATAAAACTTGCGTACTTTTATGTGTGTCATGTGGCGTATTCCCCCAGACGGAAGTGACAATAACGTTTCGCTGATAATTTGACGATCGATATATATAATTTTAATAACAGATAGAAAAGCATGCTTATAGAATATTATGTGATCGTTTCATAGAAAAAATGTATGCACAAGATTAGCAAAAGATACAGAGAAAGAATAGTGAACCTGTTAAAACAGTAATCATTGATTGAAATGCAACAATATTATTTCTAGGTATAATCCCAACTTGTCTTTATGTGATCTATATGCAACGGCCAGAAGTAAAAAAGTTAACCAACCGTATCAATGGTCAGCAATGGTCATGATCACGTGAGAATTTTAAGATTTCTCATACAGACCACGGACGAGCTTATGACCAAATGAGTCACCGTGTCAAATTTTGTCTGAATCAGTCAAGTCGTTGAGATTTCTATGCTGGACAGACACATCGCAGAGTTGCGGAATTATCCATTTATATAAATTTATATATTATATATATATAGTTGTAAGCTATGAGAACCACAAGTATAATGACTAGATGTGTGAAGTGGAATTTATTTCTACTTTGCGATTGTTGGAATTCAGTATTAGATGTGGCACTAACTGGAACACCTGGACTTTTGTAATGATAAGTAACGAGTGTATCTGTCTAACCACAAACTATGAGAGCTGTTGCGACAGTTAAACCTTTCACCTACTGAAATAACGCAACCAATATGAATAACGATACAAACTGTAAGTTCACTGGAGGAATAGTTGATCATCATAAGGCGTCAAGAAACCGCTTTAAAATGAACATGGATGCTTGCACATGATATAATCGCGGAGAAGTATAATCTTTTGGTTGAGCGTACCTTGTCAAAATGATGTTTCCGCTCGTAACAATTACTGTAAATAATTACAGAAGAAATATATCGTCATTTTAAATTGTGCCATCTGGCTAAAATGTACTGTAAGATTGCTTTCTACTGTATTGAATTCTTTGATGTACCGATATTTGAGCATTGTCTATTTGGAAATATGACTCTATATCCTCAATTACCAGTTTGGTTGTCTTGTTAATGATCGGCATTTCGCTTCCTGTCATTATTCTGTCCCTTGTGTTTACTAGGGTGTACAAGACGTAGAGGATTTACCTATACTGTAGAGTAGGCGTTCTAAACCTAGTGCCCACGAGTACATTAGTACTTATGTAAGATCACGCGCTAGCGCCATGCCAGCGAAAAAATCCTCACGAGCACTAAAGATTGCATGGGCGCTGTACGCACCGTCTGATTGAGTTGAGAACACCTGCTCTAGAGGACTCGGCTACTCAATAAAGCAGCATGCCACGCACTGTGAGTGCCAGTCACAACACCTACTCAGTGGTTTCAATCTATAGCTATCTTGACAGAGCTGAGCATTATATTATCTCCCGCGTCAGAACAGGATACAACAGCCACTTAAATCGACTAAGACTGGTTCCATCACCTCTGTGTCCATGTGGGATAGAAGCATAGGCCGTATAACATATCCTACAAGACTGTATTACACTAGACCATTAACGGAAGAACACTAGCCCACATAGACTGATATCCACAGAAAACTGTATTGGAGCACTCACGAGCTTTCAAATACAACAGCATTCATCAAGAATCCCAGATTTCATGTGTAGACATAATAAACTACAAAACGAGAAGAAGAAAAAGAAGCGATAATTATAGAAAAGTTTCATTTTGTAACCAAGACGTCACGATCCGAAAGCAAAGCCATGATCTCTTGATCAGAGGGCAATCAGCTTATTACTCCAGGAATACTTCATATTTTAATTATGATAATCTTTTAATCCCAGATAAAGGTAGGTCACATAACAGCAAATTGCCATTAGGGATGGAGATAACTCTTCATGTACTAAGCTGCAGCAACTATTTGGTGGAGTGGCAAGTTCCCTTTTTTGCGGTCTTTACCTTCATGTGCATGCGCCAGGTACTCATTTACAGCTGATTCGGCTTGGTGAATGGTCGTGTCAAGCGAGAAACCACAACCTGATTTTTTTTTTGTCCGGACGTGGTTTCAAACCTGTTACAACCCGGTGATACCAACTAGGCTACCGTGCTCCTTATGTAAGTTGACAGATAAGACCGAAAAGTATAGAACCTCTAAATTCCTACAACAACAATAGAGTCACCTGTGGTATCCTCATATAGGAAGGTGTATGGTTCCTTCATGAGACTTGGGATTCCTATTATAACAAATTGGTCGGAACCAACAAACTATTTCTCATAACAGAATTTTGCCATGTACAATTATATTTAAAATTCTAGTTCATCTGGAAATATTTTAAAACCACCAGTGGCTCCTATGACGACTGAGCCTAAGGAATGGTACCTTATTACGGGAACTCGCTACCGTGCTCCTCCTTTTTCATTCTAATTTAGGATTAATCCTAATTGCTACACACAAATAGTTTTTATTACCTTTACACGAAACTGCCCTGTATCTACCCATGTTATGGCTCCGGAGTGTGTTAAAGGCATTTGGGCAAAACAAAGTGTCTCGACCATCAATAGTTAAAAATATGAAACCACTGCATTTGTATATATATATTTATATTTCGTCCAATATTTTTGTCCACTATTTGTATTTTTCTATTACATATTTCTATAAATACAACGTAGTGTTGTGCATATCCACTTATGAACTTCAATCTTGTCTTTTAACTGCATGTTCATTGTCTTCTTCATGTACCGAATAGTATCAGTGGTTATTATTACGAGATAAATTTGCCGTCTATATAAGGAAATCTATCCGGCTTCTATTTTAAATTCTTGTCATAAACGTCTCTTGACGTGAGGGTAGCCATGGAAACGGACATGATGTTCGGGATTTGTACTGTGTAACTTATGTAATATGAAACTGGTATTCACATTTCAGTACAGTGTATGTTACTTCAGTTAACGAGTTTTTGTTAGAGCGAAATGTTGTGGACAAAGGGAAGCAATCGAAGAAAATATAATGTGCTTTGATATCTCTTAGGAGTATTTGCAAGCTAATTCTTGCTTCCGCTGACCAGTCAAATTATCTTTACTCCACCGTACTTCAAAATGATCACATTGCTTAGCTCGAATATGGAATTCTTATGTTATAAATCAGAGAGAGAGAGAGAGAGCAAGAGAGAAATACACGAAATGGAAAGAGTCCAAAAGAAGTGAATAATACTGAGAAAATACATACATACTAGATGTGATAGAATAATATACGAATGTCAGATAACTTAAAAACACAAATATTTCTACAGAAATATGTATGACCTTTTTTATCTTACGTATGTTCATTAAGCAAATCAAAATAATATGTAATGTTCACATAAGTTTTGTGTACGCATCTTTCTCTTTGGCACAATATTTCTGTCAGTATTTTGTTTAACGACCTCCGCCCATGTACCAAGAGTCTGTTTCCACGCAATGTTACCAACAACTAGCGTTTATGATTTTTTTAAAAATGTTTCATTGATAATCTACAGATATCTTTGTACGGTATCTAAGAAACGATCTGCCACCAACCAATACGTCAAGTCCGATTTTCGGCGAATATACGTGTGTGAGGAGGTGTGCACAGCATAGAGCAGGGGTCGGCAACCTATGGCACGCGTGCCACACTTGGCACGCCAAGCAATTTCAAATGGCACGCAGTCTCTTCACCTTTCCTGTATAAGGTTGATTATAAATCGATTAGCGGGGTTTCCTCGCTCATTTCGGCACTTGGGCGTAGCAGGGTACCAGCCATAGACTTATCCAGACTTGTTGTATCAAAGAATCCAGAATTGTGTCAAACTCAAAGTGACAAAGTATGTTGTCGATATTGCGCAACTGGCCAAGACCATGCAAAGGCAAGGCCCCCATTAATAATAAAAAAGGTTTTTTTAATCTTTCAAGAAACTCTATTTCTTTTAATGTTGTTTACAACTTTACATATTATTGAATATCACTATATATTAATTAATTAAAATATAAAAATAAATTATATGGTAAAATAAGAATATTGACCTGACTTGTATAAAATGATATGTGATGTTGGCACTCTGAATAATTTGAAACCTTAAGTTAGCACACAGTTAGCAAAAGGTTGCCGACCCCTGGCATAGAGCATGGTGATAGATGTAGCAAATTATAGTCATCTAATGCATCGAACATCATTTCTAGTCATTTCGACTCGTTTTGCTACTTTTTTCACCTAGTTCCTCACTTAAATCCAAATACTCAGTGCAAAGTCATGTTCACATTCATGAAAATTCTCTTGTAGCAAACACGTTTTCCCTTTTGCTTTAGTTACATAAAATGAGCACACACTTCTCGATAATTATACTAATACAAATATACCTATTAGCCGAACGGAACAGATTAGGAGAGAGCTAGAAAGTTAAAATATTGATATAGCAACTCTGAGTGAAACTCACTTTCCTGGTGTCTGTCATCTCTCCTAAAGAGTTGCCGGTTATATATTCTTTGGAGCGGTAGATGAATTGAGAAAAGATGTGAAGTAGGAGTTGGCATCGGTACTAAAACAGCACTCTACGGGAAACTAGCAGGCACACCTGAGGGCGTCACATGATCTCCTTACGATAGTAAAAGTCACCCTGCTCTTTGGTAAAAAAAAATTTCAGCCAATACCAGTGCATGCGTCAACGCTGTCAAATTCAGAGGACGATAAAGATACGTTCTATGATGAACTACATGCGGCTATTACTGCAGTTCCTAAAACTGATAAGCTCAAATTACTTGGAGATTTCAATACAAAGATTGGTGAAGACATCACCTCCTCGAATTGTGTAATCGGATGTTATAGACTGAGTCAATGCAACAGCAATGGACTTCTTCTTCAACAATTACAACTAAGAATGTGACAACCACTATCTAGTGTTTCAAAATTCAGTAGTCTTTAAGTGGTATCTACATTTTTATATTTTGTGGAGACAGCTGGTAGTGCTGATTCAGCTCACACTTACTCCCCCTTTTCAGCTAGTTAGAGCCGGAATTCTGTTGACCTAGAACGTCCTTAGGGTGACATGGCCAAGAGCTAAGACATTCTACTAATTCAACTGTGCACTACCACTGAACCGACTTTCATATCTGACTGAAATAGCTATACAGACAGGCTTGTCATCTTTAATCTCATGGGGCGGAGACGCCGCATAGTCTGAACATGACTACATCTATGTATATATGGTTATATATATATGCTGTGTCTATAACAACAACCCTCTGTTGTACCGCTGAATATATATCTGTATGCATCTGTGTCGGTTATATCAACAACAAGGCTGGAGCCAAGGAAGATATCTAACCAATAACTTAGACACCACAAACACTTCCCAAAGATTTAAAAAAATTACATCGGCTAACACCTCATCACACCCTCTTTCGAGGTTACTGGCTTTACAACTCTGTCTATATATCTGAGTGAATATATAAAATGACAACTTTCTCATCTTAGTAACCTATTATACTAAATATACACATACTAAAAAATATGTCTAATTTCTAACTTTAAAAATGTTCACCCTCCGTCTTTACGTATTTTCAACATTTTTTAAAAAAATGGCACTTTCTAAAAATAAATATTTTTATTTAAATTTGTTACAATTTTAAATGTAATAATTTCCACCCTCAGACAGTATCTTAACACATAACAGCACGTTCAAATTTTTTTTTTCGAAATGTAAAATGTAATAATATTTACCCTCGGTCTTAACACATAACAACGCTTTAAAAATTTGAAAAATGGCATTAAAATATTTTTGAATTACAAATTTAATAATTTTCACTCTCGAAAATTACCTTAGAACGTAACAGTGTTTTAAAATTTTTTGAAAGTGCACTTTTTTGAATGACCCATTATATGCCACTGACATTTATCCATGATCTGCGAGGAACCGGTCCACAGATATGTTGGTCCCTACCAAGATCACTCAGGGACCCTGTAATCATGTAAGCCCCTGTGCTTTAGCTACTACTTATGTGGCATGCCCTTGCATACCTCAAGGTGAGTTCTGAGATAGACAATCCACTACACAGTGAGCTCCCTCATGTGAAAGGAAGCAGGCTTAAGAGATGCAAATTTTGGATGGGTCGTGCCAAGGGTACCTTTAAACAAATTTGCGCCGCAGATGGCATAACTCCTGGCGAAGAATGGATACCTAGGCCTATTCCTATGGTCTTTCAAGAGGCAGTCAAGACCGTCATTGCACTCAATGGAGAGTGTAGGGAACACAACCCTTTGAGCATTGATGCGGTCAAGGCACTCATCTGCGAACATGCCGACACAGATGTTGTGATTTACACAAACAGGTCGTTCACTGCCAGATCACATGGAAAAAGAGTGCACGAAGCCACTGGAGCCTTCACAACAACAAGCAGTCTCACAATGGACGTATTTGCCGTAACGCAGGCACTTAACTGGCTGGAATCATAAACCATTCCCATGCGTACATACAAAGTGACTCAATGAATAAGATTCAGAAAGTCAAAACAGGTTTTGTATGTAAGGGATGATGGAGTCATTTGAAAGACCTAAAATGAGGGCATTACTACGGAAACTAAAGCTTATCTTTAACTCCAGACACACGGGCGTGGAGGGAAAACTAATAGGCTGACGAATTTGCTATCCTCGCCACCATAACAGATGGTCTGCTTATAGACTGAACGGATGTACTCATTGTACTTCGTGAGTCCACACGATAAAGATATTTTGAGTTGAATGAGCATGGCTCAATATCGAGAATGCGCGAATTGGGAGTGAAGATGTACGTGGACCGTAGAGAACACCTGACAAAGATTTCAAAAAGTGCAATGAACCAACATATAACCAAAGCCATCAGCCGTTATACCCTGAGATATTTACTGAAGCGGAGATCTGAGCACCTATGAAATACCCTATAGAGTGCAAGGTGGATAATCAATAAACTAATACCAAATACTGCCCTGTTCATGCTGGAGTCAGAGGAAACGAGACAGCTGACTTATTGGCAGGCAATGGGGCTATAGATGGCACAAAGTTGAGAAGAGCAGACTTGATTAAGACAGTCATAAGTGCATTGCAAAATGAAGATGAGGTTAAAGAGGGTGAGAACGTATAAGCAGCAGAATACACATAAAAACATGGACAGACAACATCAAGGAGTGGACAGGACAAGATCTTTCCTCACTCCTCCGCATCATTGGAGATAGAAATCACTGGATAACTCTGTGTGCTGAAGCGAGACAGTTGGCAGTTATAGAAGACCTGTCTGCTAAATTAAGTTGGACTCGTTTCACTACATGTTTTGATTATTGTTTGGCTTTCAATTGATTACTATTTATATACTAGGAATTGCATTCCAAAAATAGCCAAGGCATTCCAAGTATATAAATAGTAACCAACTGAAAGCCAAACAATAATCAAAACACGTAACGAATGGGGTCCAACTTAATTTAGCAGACAGGTCCTTCTATACTGTCAATCGGTCACGGCTGAAGCACCAATGTGGTACCCATACGACCCTGAAAGGTTACGGGTTTATGGATGGATATTCCATCTGATTTATTGCAATCCATCTTCAAAGCCTTACCAAAGAAACCTGCTGCAGCAGAATGTGCAGACCACCGAACAATCAATCTTATGAGCAAGATGACCAAGATCCTACTTCATATAATCATGAGATGAATAAGAGAAAAAATAAAAACTAGAACTTGCAGACGAACAATGTAAATAAAAAGGCACAAAAAATGCCCTATATATAATACAAACATAATAGTAGTACAGAATGGCCTGTACCTTTGCTTCATAGATTATAGTAAAGGATTTGAAAAGGTGAAGCATTCAGTAAGCATGGAAAGAATACAGACAACAAATCTCAAACATATGTAAATCAAATACTAGAGAATTTTTAAAAAGCATTAAAGCTATGAGGACCAGAGATGATACATTTAAAACGACAACAATAATAAAAGACAAAGATGGCAAACCCTTATTCAACAATAAAACATAAGAAAAACCAATGGAAAGAATATTACCAATAACTGATAAAATCAGAAATAAGCAACAAAAATCCCACATTCACATGCAAATGGAAACAAGAAACAGAATCAGATATTATAATATTAGAAATTGAAGAAGCTATGAAAAATAACTCACTACACAAAGCTTCAGGCGAAGATGGCATAACAACAGGTTTAATAAACAAATGTAGTGACACTGCAGTAAAATGGCTACACAGAATATTCAACACTGCATGAAAACAGGGAAGAACACCTGAAGACTGGAAGACAGTACTTTTAATACCTATATGGAAGAACAAGGGTTCAAAAAGAGATTGCGGCAAATACAGAGGAATATCGCTACGGAGTCAAGTTGGGAAGACATGCACAAAGATAATAGAAAAAAAGACCTCGCATAGACCCCCAAACAAGTAGAAATCAAGTTGGATTTAGAAGTGGCATAGGCAGCACGGACACCATTTTCACACTTAGACAACTGAGCAAACAGACAATAGAATACAAGAATCAACTGAACACCACATTTATCAACTTTGAAAACGCTTTTGAGAGGGTTAACAGAGATAAACTGTGAACCTACTTAGAAGAATACAGGATCATGGCCAACTTCTCAAAAACATCAGAGCACAGTATCAGAGATGCGAAGCAGGAGTAAGAATATCAGAAGGAATGACAGACACATTCAAAATAACATCTGGAGTCTGACAGGGATGTGTATTATCCCTTCTCCTATTCAACATCTATATAGATAAAATAACCAAAGAAACCTTAAAAGCAATAGAACAAGAAAATCAACCTGAACAAGAGAATGGAGAAAAAGAAGACAGTAACATCATAAACGAATTGCTATTTGCAGACGATCAGGCGTTGATATATGAGATATCTAAGCTGCAACAACACTCAAACGCATTGCGAAATCAACAACATGAGAATCAACAAACCAAAATTAGACACACTGAAGATATGTAGTAATCAATCCCCACTAAAAATATACATAGATGAGACAAAACTCAATCAAGTAAAGGAAATTAAATATCTAGGCAACGTGTTCTCGGAAGATAGGAGACTAGATAGAGAAATAGACAAGATGTCAGAAAGCAAACACAGTTTTATATCAATTAGCACCACTGCTGAAACACCAAAACATCGACATGATCTCCAAGAGAACAATAATAAACTTGCAGTGTTCATGTAAACACAGTGCTACTAATGCCAGACTTGACAGAGGAACTAGAACAAAAACTTGTATGCAAAATGAAGCGACTGAGAATAGCACTGGGGAGTAACAAAAATAGATAGAATAAACAATGACACTATAAGAAATCTGGTGAAAACAATATCATGCAAAAAATACTTAGACACACAAAAGATCAAATGGTTCAGCCACCTAATCAGAATGGAACCCCAGATCGCATTCCAATGATAGCCTTCAATAAAAGATCATCTGAAAAGAGAAACATGGGAAGACCGAGATGAAGATGGATAGATGACATCTGAGAAATACTAGAACTCCACGGCTGCACCATAACAGAGGCATCACAGTTAGCAAAATAAAGATGACTTCTGCTCGCCATGACACTTAGCGTTATACATGGATAGGACAAGACAAGATATACATTCAGAAATGATAACAATTCAATGTTGATGGGAAAGATAGTAAGAAATATGTATTGGAAACAAGCAACTGTGATGCGGGTTTACAGTAATGTAGAAGAATTCCAAAAGATAGAAATCTGCGTCAGGCAAGGATGTGTAATGTCACCAGATCTTTTCTCCCTGTATACAGAGGATATTATGCGAAATATAGAAAGTATGTCAGGAATAGCAGTTGGGGGTTACAATCTGAATAATCTAAGATATGCTGATGATACAGTACTGATTGAAGGAAGCGAACAAGAACTTCAAGCCCAGTTAGACAGGATACATTTTTAGTACAAGAAAGTGAAAACATATGTTACAGTCTAAAAAAGAAGAAAGCACAAGTAATGGTTGTTTCAAAGAAATACACACCATCAGCCAAGATGCAGTATTAATATTGATGATGCAAAATTAAATTAAGTGGATAAAGTCAAGTATTTTGCCACCATTTTAACATCGGATGACAATACTCCATTGAGATAAAGTGCAGAATAGCAAAGGTAAAAAAATAAGAAACATTCTATGCTATGGAGTGGTATCAATGCATAAACGAGTTTGAGTGCTAGGATGTTATATTGAACAAATTATTCTTTATGGATGTGAAGCATGGACAATAAACAAAAGAGCTCAAGATGAGAAGGAGACAACTGAGATGTGGTTTCTGAGAAGAGTGATGAAAATTCCATAGACAGAAAACTAATGTAGAAGCCCTTAGAGATGCTGGAGTAAAAAGACATTATTATAGCAAAAATTAGCTTGAAACAGGGTAATGAAGTATTGCGAATCACTGGAAACACACATAATAACACACACAAATCAATGTTTCATACCAAAAGACCTTTATTAAGATTACATACATATGCAAATAAAAAAACCACACATTTTACGTTTATATGGCCTAGCAAAATGTGGAGATAACCGGAACGATTGAAAATACACATACAGAAATGAAACTTTCTGTATGTCAGAGGTGAAAATACACATACAGAAAATTTACTAAATTCATCCAAATATATGTAAAACGAGACAAACATAAATTATGGAATAACATGATAGTATCCATACAAGTGATGCTTATTGATCCCAAAAGGTTTAAGAGTGTCAAATTCATATAATTAGCTATCTCAAGCATGTGAAAGGTCTGGTCTACAGAGAAGCACACCTTAATGGCCGCCACCTGAATATCCTGGGCATCCCAATGGCCTGTGCCATTGAAGTGAACATCAACATGAAAACCCAGATAATTGTTTATGCTGTATAGGTGTTCGCAGATCGGTCAGCAAGCCTCCTTACAGTCTCACTTAAATACGTCATGGTACAGCGTTTGCAGATAATAGCTTAGATGACATTACAGGACACACATGTGAAACTCTATTCAATGGTGAAGATGGTTTTGGGGAATGCGACAGACCGAGTCTGGGTGACGTAGACACAGGTGTAGCATCTAGTGTGTTTGCAGATGATGGTGCCAAAATTCTTGGGGATGTTAGGCTTAAGATGACTCCGGACCAGGAACTCCCTGAGGTTCTTGTCATGTCTGTAAACAACCAGAGGGGGATCGCAGAACACTTCACATGTCTTAGGATCCAACTGAAGAAGAGGAAGGTGTTGGAGTAGGAAATGGTGAACAGCAGTGCTATAGAGGTTAAAAGTGAGAACAAGTTTGACCCAGTCTGAAGGGGAAGATCTCCAAGTGTTCAAGAAGGTATCCTGCTGATTCCAGTGATTAGCATAACTTCAATACCCTGTTTGAAGTATTACCTCTTGTATTTCAGTTGTGTGCAGTGAGTACATACAAAAGATCGATTTTCTACAAAAATTATAAACTGACAGTCAAGATTTTTAGGGCATGCGATGAGAAGAGCAAAACTTGAAAATTTAGTAACGACCAGAAAAATCAAGAAGAGAAGAGACAGAGAAAGACAAAGAAATTTCTGGAAGGGTTGTCATTGTGGCACAAAATGATGGCATGGCACTTGATTGATTGAACTTTTCTTTTACATGTAATAGTTCTCTCTCATTTATCCTTCCTCAGTTCTTAAGAATCTCTTAGCTTTAACAGTAGGTGAGACCATCTTGATGCTCCAGGTAATTTACCACCACTGAGATCAGGAGTTCAATTCAAGGGAGATAGGAAATTTCAAGGGAGGCAAGAAGTGGCTTAACTCTTTAGCTACATGGCGTCTTTTAAAAGATCCTATGGTACCATTACAAATTACAAGGAATAGATAAAGCGACGCTGATATTTTTTGTTTATTTAATCATTTTCTGTATTTATATCAACATAAGGATTTTTCTGATCAAAAGTGTAATATGTCCACATTACTTCTGGCATGATTTTGATGTGTTATATAAATTTTGTAAGTTATTGATAAGTTTTGAACATGTGGCATCCTTTTTCCTTATATTTTCTATATGTGTTTTCGAACACACCAACGTTTCATGAAAGTATAACTATTTTATTTACTTTGTACTCATTAATTATCCAACCTGGCAATTACTGGCAACTGTTATTAAACATGAAGTAGCTGATGTACACCATTTGTAGGAAACATCTGACAAAAATATGGATCGAAATTATAGATCTACATTCACATCTCAATTGAATCAGGTATAATTGTTTTTTTTAATAATAAACAAAATTGAAGCACTATGCTTATATACTATACTTTTTTGTGTTCGTAATTGGATTGCCTACAAGACTGCATCAGAGTGGAAATTATTGATTCTGAAGTTTGGTTAAGTTCAGAGGTACAAAAGGTACAGGGTTAGCTGATAACCAAGATCCCAAAAGCACCTTTTGTGATGCATCCTGGAAACATAAATACAACTGCTGGTGCTGATTCTAGCTAAACCTTTTGGGGTTTCATGTCCATGAATGTGGAAGCAGCAGAAGGAAAGAGAATTCATTGCAAAAGACTGAATATTTCCAATGCCACAGCACCAACACATGAAGTGGCACTGTCGACACACAGTGACGCAGGTCAGTCCAGTCCCAGCATTGGAGAGGCAACCAATGCAATTGGCATGAAAAGGGAGATGCATGGCGAGAGATGAAAAGATGACATACTGAGTACAATGAGAGGGCAGCACAGTGCAAGAGGGCAGCACCATGTGCAAATAGAAAGGGAAAACGTCTCAAGGAAATCGGAACTAAAAGTTCTCTTAGCTCGAGACAAGCTTCTAGTTACCATTGCTCCTTACAAGCAGAGACTCAATCATGGGCACTCGACCAAGAAGGCAGTCCTGGCCCAACTCTACTGTTGAGTTTTTCCCATACTGAAAATATGTTTGCGAAGAGAAAGGGCTCAGTACCAGATGGGCTCAGGCACAAATAGGACAACGTCATTCACCTCGAGAACACGCTTTGCTCCCAAATGTGTGGTGAGACTCAGACTTGGATGAGTGTCAGTGTTAGTGAACATCATATCAGCTAAGAAGGCGAAAGAGCCCAGGTTTAACTCTTCTGTGGAGTTCTTCCTAAACCGGAACCAGGCTCGTGGATGAGAAAAGGTTCAGTACCCGATGGGCACAGGCACAAAACATCTAATTACATGAGGTAAGTTCACTGGCTGCAGAACGCCTCGTGAGCTCGTGCGAGATAGACGTGAACGGAAATTATCTCAGTAAAGAGTCATTACACATCTGCCGCCTATCAACAGATAGGTATGCTGTCACAGGCCAGGGAAGCCCACTACCCGAATTAAAGGCATGGCGAAAATGGATGTGCTGTGCCTTAGATATCCGAGCCACAGTGTGAGCCAACCGAGGTGCAAATAACACAGTTCTACTGTGAAACGAGCAGTAAAATGTACTTCACTCTCCCCAGAAATCACATAATTTATTTGTGGTGGTTATCAGAGAGCGAATACAGAAAAATAAGAAAAGTTCCTATTTCATGTCAGAAAATATTTTTACAATTTGTACACAATTTATTTGTGGTGGTTATCAGAGAGAGAATGCAGAAGAAGAAGATCAAGTTCCTATTTCATGTCAGAAAATATTTTATTTTAAGTTATACATTATATTTTACTTTTAAAATTAATTTTTCAATAATAAGAGTCATTTTATTCTCAATAAACTTGTGATAACCACATTCTATATCCATTTATGTTTCAAAATATATATATTACATTATAATTTAAATATATTTAGAACTACCATTTCTTGTCCACGTAATGGATGTGAAAAAAAAATAATCTCAAAAACAATTATTCCATCCAAACAATAAAAATACTTTGTAGCGAATAAGTTACATAAATTAATATGTAATGTTATTTATATTAATTCACATACATTTTCTCATCAATCATTGCATACATCAAAATAATTTAATTCTCAAACTGAACTCATTGATTGCAGAATATTGTACTTTATTACTTGTATATTAAAAATGAAATTCCTTATTATATTGTCATTTCATATACACTATAACATATACAATGAGGACCTGGCTACAGGATTAACCGAGTCACCAATTATTTTTTAACCACGGAGGTTGTGGTGACCAGAACCATGACCTCCACTTTTTTCATATGGTTGTAAAGCTCTGATATAACCAAATTGAACTAACGGCTGTGGTTGAAAAAAAGCGTACCTCACCATAAGAGATACATTTTATTTAACCAAACCAAACTCTTTTTTTATGTTCTCAGAAGTTGTGGGATAGGTTTACCTGAATAACAACCTCCATTATTTTTTATGGTTAGAAGTTCTGATATTGGATTAACATCTGCAGTTGAAAAAAAGCACACCTCACCATAAAAGGTACATGTTATTTATCCGTTAACCTCCGTTACAAATATGCTAACTTAATACAAGGAGGTTGTGGTGACTGTATTACCAGAATCACTGAAAGTTATTTTCCTTCATTGTCACTATGCTGTTTTGTCACTGTAGTGTATGTGAATTCAAGCGTACTGAAAACCACTACTACCTGCAGCCCATACCGGCTGGTTTGTATATTTCTATTTTCATCATTTCAGTGGTTCATAGGCAAACAGACAAGTGCTTGTGAGCTTTTAGCAGCCATACAGCACAGCAGATGTAATTTCACTTATCAAGTATATGCAAGTAGAAGCCTTAAAAACTGGTTTTACCAACATGGTACCTTGGTGGTAAATGTATCAGGTCCACAAGCTTCATATTCTCTTATAACAAGCCTTCTGGCCAGTCCTGCCAGCATAATTCCAAATGGTTGGGTCTCACTCTACTACTTGAAAGGCAGAGCAAATATTATGTGACTAACGGCATCTGGATATATCTAACATATCAAACTATAACCAGAGGAGATTTGAGTGGGCAAACCCTCAGCTGTCTGTGCTCATCAAGTATCAAGAAAAAGAGACATCTAGTGGCTGTAAGAGAGAGTGGCCTCACAGCAGGAAAATTAAAGCTGCGTCACTCCCAAATGATCAAACCTGAATCTTGGCCTTGATTGCAATGATAGCATAACATCGAGGAGATGTGGCTGGATCAAACATCCTCACAATGTGTGCATCATCAACTTGGTCCTGCAAAAAGTCAAAACATTTTACAGATTCTGGCATCAGTACAGAAATTGTACACATTTTCATTGTGACTATTAAGATGATGAATAACCCCCTAATCACTTTCATCCCTTGATTATTGATCACCCATTATCGTATTTTTGACACCCCAGAACACCATTAGTTTCTCACATTTTACTGGAAACCATTCAGTTAGTAACTAATAGTTAGCTTTAAGATTCCAACTTTTGAAATGTTAATATTTTAGCTCCACCGAAGACTGATGTGTTGGGCCATAAATAAAATTGAGACACAATGCATTTCCTTTCTCTGAACTATAATCCTGCTGGAAATCTAGTAGGACCATTGTCCTGCTACAAGTGAGATCTAGTGGGAGTTTTAAGGGGGAATGCTGAAGAAGAAGCTAATAATTTAGCAATTATAATTTCGTCATTCAAACATACTTTGCAATTACAAGGCAAACAGACTAGCAAAAAAAGGGAGCATGACAAGGACAGCCATACACACAAATGACCATGCACCCAGTTAAAATGATGCTGAAATCTGTGAATATAGAGACTTGACTGAACAGATGAGCCATGGGAAACACTGGATTAGAAATCTACAAATATATGACCATCTCAAATCCCAGACAACCTCAACCTCTGAGAAGGAAAGACAATAGTATTTTCTGACTTTGCACACATGTACAGCTTAACAATCACCTGAAAAGAATACAACCACAACACACTCTAGGATGCCAGCTGAGCACTATCCTTACTGCAACCCACTTCCTCTATACAATATCCATCATGTCTGTATAGCAATGCTTTTTGAGAGGCACTATCTGGAAGATGGTAGTCTGGAAGCATGTGAAAACCACTTAATTTGTTTTCTTCTGATGTAATCCAGGATTGGTATTGTGTTTGTTAGTCTTCTGATGTTTTCATTTTTGATTCTGTCTCTCATTACCACGACAATTCTATGTAGACAAGTCATTTCTATTGTAACAAGTTTTCTTTTGGCTTTTGGTGTAAGTGTCCACATATGACATTGGTAACATAGTGATGATATGAAGATCATTTTTATATAGTGCAGTTTTGGTGTTCATGCTCACATATTTGAATTTTGAAAATAGGAAACATCTGCCTTAAGATCTAGTATGCTATGTTTCATCTATGTTTAAATTCTTTGGTGTTTTTTCCATTTGAAGGATAAATGAATCCTTCCATGCTTCCAAGATACAGTTAAGATCCTTGTATAAACCCATCCGATAATAGGCCGAGAACCTAATTATCCCTTCCCGAAAGTGGCGAAAGTCTAAGATCGGACTATAGACCGACATCCCCAACTTAACAATGCCGGCAATAATTAACTTCATCATCATAAGAAAGAACCACCTCCGAAGACGGATGTGTCGGGCCATTGGCGCAAATAAAACGGCGACACAACGCATTTCCATTCTCTGGACTATATCCTGCTGGAAATCTAATAGGGCCATTGTCCTACTGCAATAGAGATCCAGCAGGAGTTTGAGAATGAACGCAGAAGAAGAAGAAGATAAGAAAGAACCGACATGCTAAATGGAAATTAACACAAAATTTCGCAACTGTAAGAAAATGGCATTCCTTTCATTTGCTTCACTCATGTAACTTGAATGAATCAAGGAATGAATATCCCAGTAGGCTACTGCATTCTGGAACAATACATCCACAAATAATGAATAGGCTGACTTCCCTATCCATGGCTATAGACGGTTTATGAGGTGGCGAGACTTTGGGGAACAAAGTCTTTCCTGAATGAATTGTTTGTTTTGGGTGTCTGGGCGCTATGACGCAGAACAGCGCTAGTGAATAGTAATTACTACGCAACTATTATGTCACCGGGTTCTGACAGTGACGTTTAAGCGGAAATGATGAACGGCAAGACAGCGAGATCATGTTTGTTTTTATAAGATACAGAAGAGTTTGAACTTTGTTCCTCATTATCTTTAACGTGTGGGGAGAATACAGTAATAAAATAAACATAACAGAGGATTGTGAAATTGATCTCATCTTCCACTAAATGTACAGTGGTTGGGGGAGGGAATCAATTACAGCGCAATTTTACTACAAAATGCCTATGATGTGTCATGATTTGGAACAACCTTTCAAATCTTCTATAAAGAAAGATTGCATTCAGTCACTTATCTGAATGGCATCACATAACGTGAGGGAAACTTGGATTGGTTGAGCTGATTGAAATGGGTAGGGCCAGTAGTCAATCTGCGGCCTCAGTGGGCTGGACTAATTAACAGAATATAAGGCTGACTTAGCTAGCCAAGAATAATGCACAAGTAGTTTAGCTTCCAGTTGATACATTTTTATTGTCATTGTGATTTTATTTGTTTTATAAGAAGGATGCCTGGACAGAAAGGAACATCGTATACTGCTGGTTTTAAGTTGGATGTTATCGCTTTTGCGGAGAAGTCCAACAATTCCATGGCTTCCCGCCACTTCATTGTGAACGAAAAGCAAGTGTGAGAATGGAGGAAAAAAAGGAAGAATTGTCTTTGATGCCACGGTCAAAGAGAGCATCATGCGGCCGTACAGCTTAATTCCCTGAGCTGGAGGAGAAATTATCCGAATGGATAATGGAGTCTAGACAGAACAGATTAATTATAACCCACACCAATATTCGAATCAGGGCGCTCTCGATATTGAAAGATCCTGCATTCCAGAAACACAAATCTGAGGACTTCGTTGCGTCAATGGGATGGTGCAATCGCTTTATGAACAGACATCACTTGTGTCTACGAACACGCACTGAGCTGGCGCAAAAGTTGCCGAAGGAGCTAGAAACAAAAATTGATTCGTTTCAACGTTTCACTATCAACCTGAGGAAGAGATTTAACTACGATCTATCTCAAATAGGAAACATGGACGAGACACCTGTTTGCTTTGATATGCCTTCTAATCGCACCGTTGAACGCAAAGGTGCGAAGACAATTTTTGTAAAGACAACTGGGCATGAAAAAACTTGTTTCAATGTTGTGTTAGTTTGCATGGCAAATGGGTCACGTTTGCCCCCGGTGATTATATTTAAACGCAAGACTCTGCCTAAGGGTATTAAATTCCCAAGTGGCGTGTTTGTGCGTGCTCACACAAAAGGTTGGATGGACGAAAGTGGTACTCTGGAATGGCTGGATAAAGTGTGGGGCCTCTTTAAAAAAAACCATCCACACTAGTCTGGGATTCATTTAGGGTGCATCTCACAGAGAAAGTGGAACAACAATGCCATGAGATGGGGGTTGTCTGTTTCCGTTATTCCTGGGGGACTTACATCCCTCTTGCAGCCACTAGATGTCTGCCTGAACAAACCATTCAAGGACAGACTCCGAGCAAAATGGAATGACTGAATGGCATCATCTGACTTAGCAGTGACGAAGGGTGGTAACATCAAAAAAAATTGACATCACCACAATCGTTACGTGGGTCAAAGAATCGTGGTCTGATATTTCATCTGAAATTGATCATCAGATCTTTCAAAAAGTGTTCAATAAGTAACGCAATGGATGGAAGTGAGGACGACACTATCTTTGAGTACGACGACGACAATGTACCAGAGACTGACGATATCCACCCTGATGTTTCCATGACAGATGATGACATTTGTGAGTTATTCAGACTTCAGACAGTGATTCGGACTTTGAAGGATTTCAATGACTGTTTGGACTGGCACCGGTAAGTTTTTCCTAAATTTTATCGATATTTTGTTATTCTGTGTTCTGTTTTTGTGTCTACACTACAGATAATTTTGTTTAAACATTTTGCTGCACGCAAGCCAAACCTCCTATAATTTAGTCTGTTACTATCAAAACACTACCCAGTATGGCTAGATTATAAACGCCAGTTACCGTTATATAGATGTCATTTGTTTTCACAGATGACATTATATGTACCTGGTAACTACCAGTACCTACACTTTACCGTAGTTAGGTTAATAAATAACATCAGATACTGGTATACTTTTCTTACCAATTTCAATGATCAATTGAAATCGTTATGATAGAAATATATGTACCGTAACGGTAAAAGAACGGTAATACCCATTGCTAAAAATAGAGTTTCCGGGGAAATTATGCTCAGTAAAAATGGCGGCATGTTGGAAATGATATAGACCTAGTAAGTGAGTTTTTATCAAGAAATATCTGAGATTTTGAAGGAAATATTGTATGATATATAGCAATTAATGTAATTAGAGGCCTAGCAGTATGGTAAGTATGCTCTAGATTGCTGGTGAGTCCTAGTCATTTTATCTTGGCTTAATATATCGGGACATGTGAGTTGTCACTGGCATTTTTTTTAAAGTGTTTTTCTCCTTTTTTACTGTGATTTGGACGTAATTTTTTTTTTTACATTTTACCTTACTCGATTATAAGACGAGGAGTATGAAGTCATCTCTGATTTTTGTCCAAAAATTCTCGGTTTATACACGGATCTTAATGGCAAATGAATTCTTTTACTCTTTAAATTGTTGTTATCTATGAAAATAGTAGTGTTTCTGTTTTTGCGATTGACATTACCTAAGTTTTCTTCTGCATTTATCTTCATATTAAACCCCCCCACATGTTGTGCGTAGTCTATATGTTGTAGTTGTTCTTACATTGATATTATTTCTTAATTGTCTGCATAAATAAGTTCGTTCAGAAAGTTGTTTTCTTCCTTGGTGTTGGCAATTTTACACATACAATCAATATATGTAATGAATAGCAACAAGGAAGATACAACACATCCTTGAAGCACACTAGAGTGTATGTGGAACATGTCTGAAAGCCTTATACTTGTTCTAACTACATATTGACTACTTTTGTAACTACTCTTAGTAATATAAAAAATAAACTCGAATATTCATCAAAATTATTTTTACATAATGAAATAACCAACACATTAGTGTCTTCTACATCTTAAAAAAAAGTGTGGGTGGGGGGCACAAAAGGCATAGAGGACTAACTTCATTGTACTCAAGGTTACTTCTTATGTACTCCATTCCTCTCAATGAAGAGGCATGCAACTTGTCAAAGGTACCAATCATTGCATGTACTCCATAGCTTCGAGTGATAGTCTTCAAGGATTTCCCCAAAAATCCACTTTATAAACAAGATGATGTGAGCCAGATTTGAACTTGTGATCTCTAGTGCACAAAGTGAACTGCTTACCCATTATGCCAGGAGTTCCCCAATTCTATATATAGCACACAATTAAAGAGACACATTCAGTTTAGGATGTACATTTATTATATATACATGAAAAACTAACAGAAAGGGCTCACCTGTTCTAGCAGATACAAATACCTGTCTAACAGGATTAATGATTCAATGACTGGAGCCAGAATGAACTGCAACTGAAAGAATGCAGACATTTTCTCTTTTGTGCCTTGATACTTGTCTTCTATGGCAGCCACAAGCCCTGGACTAACCTGAACATAAACAATAACTTCACTTAAGCTACTCATGGTAAGGTCATCATCATCTTCAGGTGGCATATCTATGGCAGCCACAAGCCCTGGACTAACCTGAACATAAACAATAACTTCACTTAAGCTACTCATGGTAAGGTCATCATCATCATCTTCAGGTAGCATATCCTGGTTATGATGTAGCATCACAGACTTTTGAAACTCCTGCCGATCTGGAGCTAATCTTCCTGCTTCTATGAGTGTCATGTTCAGGTGGTCTTTCATATCTTGCATCCATCTTCTTCGTGGCCTACCTGTTTTTCAATGCCCTAGCAGCCTCCCCTGCATTATGGTCATTTCTACACTGTCATTTTATTTATGGCTAAAATATTCTAATTTTCTAGAGAGAACCTTGTTGTTTAGTAAGTTTTCTTTTACTTTCAATTCTTTCAGAATGTCATTTTGAGTGACCTTGTAGGCCCCTGGTATTCTTCTGTAAGATTTTGTTTAAAATGCAGAAATTTTGTTTCTCACCTATTTAAGGTAAGTTGAGTTAAGAATCAGCATAACAGCAACTAGTTATTCACACAAATGCTTGACTTCCTAGTCAGTAATTGACCAGAAGTTACCTGACTGGTGCCACCTTAAGTACATACTCCGTAATGATTGTGCCATCACTCAATCTTTCCAGATAATGAGCACTGGCATCCATTTCTGGTGGTTGAGTTAACCAAAGGAGTTTTCTTTCAAACCTTGAGTGACACATTAACTCAAACCTGGGTTCGCCTGGTCTGTGGATAAGTAACTTAGTCACTGCACTGTCATGACTCCTCCCATGGGCTACAATTTAAATAAAAATATGTAGGCCACTCGATTTTCAGGTATTGGTTAAGATGACAGACATCCCTGCAATACAGGCATATTTTCTACATTTCTAAATTTTTTTTTACAGATAAATTCAAATTTTCAAATAAACATAGTTAATTCTGCCACATCAGTTAATTCTGTCACATCATTTAGCCCTATCACATCAGTGAATCTTGTTCATATCAGTTAATCATGTCACATCAACAATACTTTATAGACTTTCTTCTGGATCAATTATTATACATCCAGTCTGATATTAGACATGTATAGAGTGGTTTCTTTTAGGGCGTGGTGGGTTCTCAGCAATTTCTATTGCTACTCTTGCAGTCAAGACTGTCATTCTGTGAACAGCAAAGCTGATAATAATCATGTAGTATGTGTATGATGTTGCTCAGCAGCTGCAGAATTTCTGGTGTTAATTTGATGTGTACTTTTAGACAGCAATGTCCCATTATCAGTCAAAATCTGATTTCTTTGTCTCTGTTCAATTTGTTGATGCATTCTTTCTCAAGTCTGTACTGTAGTTTCTGTCTGACTCTTTCCATTGAAGTCTGAACAATTTTTTTACATTTTTTTTAGTAAAGACTTTACTTTCCTGAAAATTTGGGGTACATGGAACTACCGGAGGTTGCCTCCATTATTAACATTTCATCAGTGTGTTCATTGTCGGGGATGCCACAGTACACTGGTTTCCATTGTAGCATGAATATAGTTTTTCTAGATAATTTAGAGATATTTTGTCTGATGTTGTGAATGAGTTTGCCTTGTTTGGTATGTTGGACACAATGTAAAATTGATTGCAAATCACTGAAGATTGTAATGTTTCTGGGTTTAGACTCTCAGATGTTGAGTATTTAAGTAGATGTGAGTATGGCAGTTACCTTTGTCCTCCTGAAATTTGTACATTTTATTTTTTCTGCCGAAGACGGATGTGTCAGGCCATTGGCGCAAATAAAACGGAGACACAATGCATTTCCATTCTCTGGACTACATCCTTCTGGAAATCTAATAGGACCATGGTCCTGCTACAAAAGAAATCCAGTGGGAGTTTGAGAATGAACGCTGAGGAAGAAGAACATTTTATTTCTGTGGCAACAGATTGTTAATTTGTGGTGTCATCTGGAAACATGATGTATATTCCAGTGTTTTCATTTGTTGTGGCTTTTCTTGCTGATCCATTTGTGTACATGAGAGCCCAGATATGTCTGGCAAATTTAGCTTTTAACATTCATTCATTTTCCTTTTGCGCTGAAGTTAGCGCATAGGGCAGAGGTCAGATCTCTCCAGTTCTGTCTGTTCAAAGCTATTCTGTGCAGTTCTTGAATAGTATGAATATTGGTTGTTTTACTTTCTCTAAGTATTGTTCTTCTGAGTGTTTCTTTTGGTCTACCCCTTCCTCTTTTGTCCTGCAATGAGTTTTAATCTATCAGTTTTTGTTTGTGCATCTTGATGGTTTTCACTTAATAGTGCAAGATCATCTGCAAAATCCAGGTCTTCTAATGTTATTTTATTTATCCATTTGATTCCTAAATTTGTGTTGGATGTGCTTTTTCTCATAGCCCAGTCAATTGCGATATTGAATAGTAATGTGACATAGGGCAGCCTTGTTTAACGCCAGTAATCACAGGGAACCATTCTGAATTGCCTTTTTTCTGTTCTAACACAGCATTTTGAGTTGGTATAGAATGATTTTATCACATTTATATATTTATTTTGGAATCCATATATTTTTAAAATTTCCCAAAGCGATGGTCGATGGATGCTGTCGAAGGCTTTTAACATTGGTAGTGATAAATCTCTGGTCTGTGTCTGTGGACCAAAAGACATATCTCTTCACAAACACCAAAAAGTTAAATACAGCTCACTCACACTCTAAGACATGTGTTTTCTTGAGTACACTCTCATATGTCAACTTTATAATACTCAAAGAAAGAGGTGGCATCATGCTGTTCTGTTTTCAAAGCTCTTGCTTTGCTCTGCAGTCACCATTTCTCTACCATAGATACACAATTCTATATCTGGTTCTTGTTTGGAATGTGTGACTACCTATTTGATTATTTCCTTGGCTATGTTTATTAGTTTATGTTTATCATTTATTAATTTAAATATAAGGGATAAAGTTAGTTATGTAAAACACAACTCTTCTAACCATAACCCTAAAATAATCAATATTTAAATTAATTATTGATTAATTGTTGATATAATGTTTAGATTAGTTATCCATAAAACAAACTGGTATACTCTAAACAAAAACCCTTTATTTTTAGTGTGTTGAATAGATGGCACATCTATTGTACCTATGCAATATATAAAGACCGTAACCTGTTCATTTATAGTGATTTGATAATATACAATATTTATGCTAAGATTTGCTTTATATTTAAAACATTGCAATTACCATATTTGGACTGATGTGAAGTTTGCCCAGAGCAGCCTGCACATATTCTTGAAATGACTTTGACTTCTTATTAAGTCCCCTCATACCAAGAATTCTCTCTGGTACTACGAGTCCCAGATCATGAAGGAGAACATTCAACATAGCTCTCCAACAAAAGTCACCACCTTGCAACTGTCAATGCAACATTTCAAAGGGTTAGAGAGAAAAAAAACTCTGGTAAAGGAAGATGGAAGAACATTGAGGTGATAAAAAAACAAAGCAAAAACATAACAAAACATAAATGGATGGTGTATGTCTGCTGAACAAATGGGCATCATGCAGAGATTAAAGGATGTCATGATTATAGGTCACCTTTTTTGTATGTTCATTCCAAAGTTCATGCCAATTAGCAATATAGTGAATAAATTAGTTCTTCACTATATTTAATAATGATTTCATCAATATAGTGAATAATTAGTTCTTCAATATAACTAAGAATGAGTCTTCAATATAGTGAGCAATGAGTTCTTCAATAACATGAATAGTGAGTTCTTTAATATAGTGAGTAATGAGTTATACTATATAGTGTGTAAAGAGTTCTTCATTATGGTAATTAGTTCGATATAGTGAGTAATTAGTTCTTCAATATAGTTAATAATGAGTTCTTCAATATAGTGAATAGTGAGTTCTTTAATATAGTGAGTAATGAGTTATTCAATACAGTTAATAATTAGTTCTATAATATTGTGAGTAATGAGTTCTTCAATATTGTGAGCAATGAGTTCTTCAATATAATGAGTAATGAGTCCTTCAATATGGTGAGTAATGAGTTATTTCCAGATATGCAGTCTGGGAAAACAAATTGTTAAATTATGACTCATAGTTTTGCAGTGTTATCTACATCATTCAGCCAGACACATCTGATCTCAGTGTTATCTACATCATTCAGCCAGACACATCTAATCTCAGTGTTATCTACATCATTCAGCCAGACACATCTAATCTCAGTGTTATCTACATCATTCAGCCAGACACATCTAATCTCAGTGTTATCTACATCATTCAGCCAGGCACATCTAATCTCAGTGTTATCTACATCATTCAGCCAGGCACATCTAATCTCAGTGTTATCTACATCATTCAGCCAGACACATCTAATCTCAGTGTTATCTACATCATTCAGCCAGACACATCTAATCTCAGTGTTATCTACATCATTCAGCCAGACACATCTAATCTCAGTGTTATCTACATTATTCAGCCAGATACATCTAATCTCAGTGTGTTATTTTTGGGTGACACTGATTTCCTATAGTATTAGGTAGCTGATCCAATTGCCCACTCCTATTTTGCCTTATATATAACATGCATGCAGACACAGATTCGTTGGGCAGGTCATTTGGTGTGTATGGCAGACCATCGTCTGCCAAAGATACTTCTCTATGGTGAGCTGGAGAAGGGTACACGATCTCATGGTGGCCAAAAGAAGCGCTACATTGACATAAAGAACTCATTGAAAGCCTTTAAAATAGACCATGATACATGGGAAGAACTTGCACAAAATAGATCTACATGGTGTTCTACAATCAATAAGAGCGCAGCATCTTGTGAAAAGAGGAGAAATGCAGCAGCCCAAGTGCGAAGAGTAGCTAGAAAGTCACGGATAGACCAAAATCCATCTAAAGGTGTCATTCCATGCCCAAACTGTCCAAGGACATTTACAGCTCGAATAGGGCTCATTAGCCATCTACGAACTCATAATCAAGGACATAACTCTAATTGAATTTTCAAAAGTGGATGTAACAAATGGTCATCATCACTTGTAATGGACGAACAAACAAAAACATAACATGCATGTTATATGACATGCATGACAAGCCACATTGCCATTCTTTGCTATTTTTCTGAATTCTAATACACATAAGCAATTATATTTTATCATTATCCCAGCAATCCAACCACAGATCTCTCAAATCAGACAAGACACATCACTGAATACATCACTGACAAAATATTGTATCAATATCTTAGACAGAACAAATCACTGACAAAATATTTTATAACTATCTTAGAAAAAAAATCAGACACAATATTTGACGACTATCTTAGACAGAACACATTTTAGATACAAATATTTATTATCTATAGATTAGCTCTAGGTGAACTATTTGAAACTCAATATTTACTCAAGGAACATTGATCATCTCAAGGTCCTCAAAAATGTATAAAGAAATGATTTCTGACTACTGTCATTACTTTATTAATATGGATTTCCTATTATACAGATATTTACCTGCTTTTACATTTTTCTGCAGTATTCAAGTTAACTTGGAACTACATATTTTGTTGACATTTAGCTGGTGAAAGTTTTCCATTAACATTACCAAAACTAGAATGAAATAAAAATGAACTTAATGATCATTTACCATCAAATGCTGTACAAAGAACAAATATTCTCTTCAGAATAAAAACTGGCCATAACAGACTGAGAAGTCACATGTGCAGAAAGTTCAAAATTGGAAAGACAGACCTGTGCAACTGTGGACCCAGCCCAGAAACTGCAGAACAGATTCTCCATACATACCTTGTTCCTCTTGTGCAATTAATTGTTAAACATATGGTCCAATATTGATCATGTATAGAACAATCTGTAATAAGTTATTTTGGTGAAACTGGAAAAATTCTGTAGTATGTGCTCTGATATCTGTGTTGCTGCTCTGCAGATATAACCCGCAGAGTCACTGATACCGATTTGGTAATAAGTGTGCTATTAGATGCATGCATGTCAACTTTACCAAGAATAGGGGGGAGAAAACATCGCCTGCTGAGACATAACGTCTTCTGAACCTGAGTAAGAGTCTTCTGAGTACATTGGGAAAACTGGCTTAAGATTGAGCAACTGTTTCTGCAACCATCTTCATGCCATCAAGCACAGAACACCTACTCTTCAACGGTGATGGCCATTATGGTGCTCTTGATATTCAGGTCACTATCATCAGATCCTCTACCACCGATGATAGATCTAGGTTCACTCTAGAAAATCGTCTTATTTTTTAGTTGGGTACCCTCAAGCCTTTTGAACTCGATTCCAACCACTCTTTTGTCTTGTTCTCGGTCGGTGTGGTTTTTGTCCTTATTAATTTTGTTCCGTCATTTGTCATCTTTTTGTTCATTTCGACCTATATTTACATATTTGTATATACTTCCTGTTCCTATCATTCCTGCATCTCACTTCTATATTTTAGTTGGACCCGTTTGTGAGGTGTGGTCATTTCTATACATCATCTTTTGATGTTTTTTGCATGTCTTGATAAAGACCTTTTGATTTAAACTGATTATTTCATGTGTATTGTTATTTGTATGATTTTAGCTTGTTTTCCATTGTGTATATTATTTCATGTGAGCTTCCGATAGTGATAGTGTGTTAGTCGTTGTGCAGTAAAACTTCATCACCTGTTTTCTACGTAAGAATGATGTATACCAACACACTGTGTAATCATGGGAAATGAGAAGGCAGATGCTCTGTCAAAAACTAGAAGCAAAATGGAACAACAGATTGTTATCTCACAGAGTCAACAACCGGAACAGTTATCTGAGAGCCAACAACTGGGACAGTTATCTGAGAGTCAACAACTGGGACAGTTATCTCAGAGTCAACAACTGGGACAGTTTTCTCAGAGTCAACAACTGGGACAGTTATCTGAGAGTCAACAACTGGGACAGTTATCTGAGAGTCAACAACTGGGGTAGTTATCTCAGAGTCAACAACTGGGACAGTTATCTCAGAGTCAACAACTGGGACAGTTATCTCAGAGTCAACAACTGGGGCAGTTATCTCAGAGTCAACAACTGGGGCAGTTGTTATTTCAGAGCTAACAGCTGGGACACTTATTTCAGAACGAACAACTGGGTTTGTTATCTCAGAGCTAACAGTTGGGACACTTATTTCAGAACGAACAACTGGGTTTGTTATCTCAGAGCTAACAGCTGGGACACTTATTTCAGAACAAACAACTGGGGTACTTATCTCAGAGCTAACAGTTGGGACACTTATTTCAAAACAAACAACTGGGTTTGTTATCTCAGAGCTAACAGTTGGGACACTTATTTCAAAACAAACAACTGGGTTTGTTATCTCAGAGCTAACAGCTGGGACACTTATTTCAGAACGAACAACTGGGTTTGTTATCTCAGAGCTAACAGCTGGGACACTTATTTCAGAACAAACAACTGGGGTAGTTATCTCAGAGCTAACAGCTGGGACACTTATTTCAGAACGAACAACTGGGTTTGTTATCTCAGAGCTAACAGTTGGGACACTTATTTCAAAACAAACAACTGGGTTTGTTATCTCAGAGCTAACAGTTGGGACACTTATTTCAAAACAAACAACTGGGTTTGTTATCTCAGAGCTAACAGCTGGGACACTTATTTCAGAACGAACAACTGGGTTTGTTATCTCAGAGCTAACAGCTGGGACACTTATTTCAGAACAAACAACTGGGGTAGTTATCTCAGAGCTAACAGCTGGGACACTTATTTCAGAACAAACAACTGGGGTAGTTATCTCAGAGCTAACAGCTGGGACACTTATTTCAGAACGAACAACTGGGTTTGTTATCTCAGAGCTAACAGCTGGGGCAGTTGTTATCTCAGAGCTAACAGCTGAGACACTTATTTCAGAACAAACAACTG
This sequence comes from Meghimatium bilineatum, assembly GCA_034231615.1. Classification (NCBI taxonomy): domain Eukaryota; kingdom Metazoa; phylum Mollusca; class Gastropoda; order Stylommatophora; family Philomycidae; genus Meghimatium; species Meghimatium bilineatum. The sequence continues at coordinate 41,410,968 of CM067311.1, forward strand.
GGGTAGTTATCTCAGAGCTAACAGTTGGGACACTTATTTCAGAACGAACAACTGGGTTTGTTATCTCAGAGCTAACAGCTGGGACACTTATTTCAGAACAAACAACTGGGGTAGTTATCTCAGAGCTAACAGTTGGGACACTTATTTCAAAACAAACAACTGGGTTTGTTATCTCAGAGCTAACAGCTGGGACACTTATTTCAGAACGAACAACTGGGTTTGTTATCTCAGAGCTAACAGCTGGGACACTTATTTCAGAACAAACAACTGGGGTAGTTATCTCAGAGCTAACAGCTGGGACACTTATTTCAGAACGAACAACTGGGTTTGTTATCTCAGAGCTAACAGCTGGGACACTTATTTCAGAACAAACAACTGGGTTTGTTATCTCAGAGCTAACAGCTGGGACACTTATTTCAGAACAAACAACTGGGGTAGTTATCTCAGAGCTAACAGTTGGGACACTTATTTCAAAACAAACAACTGGGGTAGTTATCTCAGAGCTAACAGTTGGGACACTTATTTCAGAACGAACAACTGGGGTAGTTATCTCAGAGCTAACAGCTGGGACACTTATTTCAGAACGAACAACTGGGGTAGTTATCTCAGAGCTAACAGCTGGGACACTTATTTCAGAACGAACAACTGGGGTAGTTATCTCAGAGCTAACAGCTGGGACACTTATTTCAGAACGAACAACTTGGGTAGTTATCTCAGAGCTAACAGCTGGGACACTTATTTCAGAACAAACAACTTGGGTAGTTATCTCAGAGCTAACAGCTGGGACACTTATTTCAGAACGAACAACTTGGGTAGTTATCTCAGAGCTAACAGTTGGGACAGTTACTTCACACTAAAAGCATTGAACATTTCGCTAATAACGTGAGGCAACTACCATAATGTTAACAACTGGTATAGCTACTTCACACTTTAAAAAACATGTCTAGACTGCAATAATAATTCCATCTGTCTGTCTCTCACACTCAACAAACATGTTTCTAACAAGACAGTTACTTCACACTCATATCTAGGCTAGAACGGTTATCTCACCTGTCTGTCTCTGACATTCAACAAATGTTTCTACCAAGACAGTTACTTCATATTAATATCTAGGCTAGAATGGTTATCTCACCTGTCTGTCTCTCACACTCAACAAATGTTTCTAACAAGACAGTTACTTCACATTAATATCTAGGCTAGAACGGTTATCTCACCTGCCTGTCTCTCACACTCAACAAACATGTTTCTAACAAGACAGTTACTTCACATTAATATCTAGGCTAGAACGGTTATCTCACCTGCCCTGATGCTTGAATTCTAGCCACTGACTGTGAAGCCAGGTTTCTGGCATTACGACCTAGATGTATACCATGCTGCTTCCCTAACTGACTCAATGGAAAGTGATCCCAATGTGAAATCAGTGACACATCATCTGCAAGCATGTTGGTATACACAGAGAATTACATCTGCTAACATACCAGTAGACAGTCTGTTAACAAATTAGAAATAGCATCCTCAAGCATGATATTAACGTTGAAAAAATACCAGCACAAGTTCTGATAAAATTTAAGAAAAAAACATTAATCTGTCCATAAATCCATAACCTGTTATCGAAGGCTGTATCCGTCTCTCCATGCCAGCAGTGAGTGTCCAACTCTCACAACCCTATAGCATAATAGATAGCACTAGTGTGTTATAAATTCTGATCTTTGCTGCGACACTGATGTTACTTTTCCATATCAGATTTAGTTTAGTCATAGCAGCAAAAGTCATCTTCAATCTTATCTTTAATTCAGTTTAAGATTTTTCATCACTTCATATGCAGGATTGTATGTTGCTTATTTGTCAATATTTATATATGTCCGTAAGACCAGGACTCTAACTGTGGACTGAAAACAAATGCTATAGATGTGTGTTGGGCATCTGTTACCGAGAACATAGGACCCATGTGTTTGTGCATGATAAAATTAATGTATTAGGGGGTCAACAAGAATGCACTGTTAACAATCATGAAAATTTGCAAAAATCCGGTGGTGCGAACATGTGATGAGATATTCCTCAATGACAAAAGATATTCTTCAAGGTGGACAGCCAGTAAATTTTAGAATTGTACATAGAGGTGATCTATTAACAGTGTCAAAAGCCTTAGTTAAATCTACAAAAGTCATAAAAAGTGACTTCCCTAATTCGCAACATTTTTTCTGTAGTTCATGAAGGGTAAAAATCATGTTAGTAGTAGATCTTGTGGCTCTGAAACCACACTGTGACTCTGGCTGGATAAATTCAGCAAGCAGTTAGAGTCGCTTTAGAAGTATATGTTCAAAATCTTGCCGGGGATGCTGAGAAGGGAGATGCCTCTGTAGAACATCTCAGGGTGTTAGAGATGGATAAAAGGGGCATACTTCAGTTGTTTAGCAACTGCTTGTGGGATGAGGACATAGCAAATGATGACACATTCATATTGTAAGCAACTTTGAATCAAACATTGAACAAATAAGGTTGAGGACATAATGGCGAATCACAAGAATTATCAGTATACATACCTTCTGATGTCAGCTTTGGGAGCCTGAACAACTATAGGTCTGCATTAAGTGTTATTCGGTTAGTTGAATAACAAAGTAGCAAGACTTGAAAGCAGACAACAAACATCAATGATAAAAACTATTCATATCATACACAAATTCTGCTGGAACTGAACCCTTACCTACAAAAGACTCATCCATCAGCTGGTAACAGCAACCAACATAACACAATCCACTAACTCCTGGATTTTGTAAAAACAGCTTCATCACTGTCACAGATAAACTTCCACATGTATGTAAACCTGTGAATGGTACAGGTCAAACTTTTATATTTTATGATATTTTATGAAAACTATAATATTTTATCTTACTGTAAATTTCTTATGTTAATAAATGTGGTACATATGTCTGCTTATATCTGATGTTAATAAATGTGGTCCATATGTCTGCTTATATCTGATGTTAATAAATGTGGTCCATATATCTGCTTATATCGGATGCTAGTAAATCAAGTCCATATGTCTGCATATATCTGATGCTAATAAATCAGGTCCATATGTCTGCTTATATCTGATGCTAATAAATCAAGTCCATATGTCTGCTTATATCTGATGTTAATAAATCAAGTCCATATGTCTGCTTATATCTGATGTTAATAAATCAAGTCCATATGTCTGCTTATATCTGATGCTAATAAATCAGGTCCATATGTCTGCTTATATTTGATGCTAATAAATCAAGTCCATATGTCTGCTTATATCGGATGCTAATAAATCAAGTCCATATGTCTGCTTATATCTGATGCTAGTAAATCAAGTCCATATGTCTGCTTATATCTGATGCTAATAAATCAAGTCCATATGTCTGCTTATATCTGATGCTAATAAATCAAGTCCATATGTCTGCATATATCTGATGCTAATAAATCAGGTCCATATGTCTGCTTATATCTGATGCTAATAAATCAGGTCCATATGTCTGCTTATATCTGATGCTAATAAATCAAGTCTATATGTCTGCTTATATCTGATGCTAATAAATCAAGTCTATATGTCTGCTTATATCTGATGCTAATAAATCAGGTCCATATGTCTGCTTATATCGGATGCTAATAAATCAAGTCCATATGTCTGCTTATATCTGATGCTAATAAATCAAGTCCATATGTCTGCTTATATCTGATGCTAATAAATCAAGTCCATATATCTGCTTATATCTGATGCTAATAAATCAAGTCCATATGTCTGCTTATATTGGATGCTAATAAATCAGGTCCATATGTCTGCTTACATCTGATACTAATAAACGAGACCAATGTATCTGTTTACTTCTGATGCTAACAAATTAAGCCCAAATATCTGCTTACATTTAATGATAACAAATTAGGACCATATGTCTCATCAACTTACCTATCCGATCCCTGAGGTTACTAACTTTCACTTTCTTCCCTGTGCCAGCTGGTGGTAGGTGCATGCCTTCTTCAGCTGTGTAGTGTCTGTATAAAGGGTGTTAGTTATGGAGCGGTTTGGTGGCAATGGTTGTTTTCGTAGGTCTTGTAATGCAAGGCATTCAATAAGGTGGTGTTTTACTGTTTCTTCTTCTTGTCTGTTGCAGAGGTTGCAGTATGGTGTATGGTCTGCTGTAATTCATTGTAGGTGTTTGTTAAGTTGTACACGTGTTGTTCACAGCCTAAATATTGTGGTTGATCTTTGTGGTGTAGTCTATTTATGTTGTCGTGTTGATTTGGTTAGGGCAAGTCTGCATAAGCTTTCTTTTTTAAGCCATTGGTCCATCCATTGTTGTTTACAGTTGATGTGGATAATGTGTTGAGCTGTTCTAAGGTTGGTGGAAATTCCTGGTTGGGGCACACTTGCTCCCTTTTTTGCCAGTTTATCAGCACTTTCATTCCTGCTGATACCAGTGTGTCACTTTAGTGTAGTATTGATGCCATTATTGATGTAAGTATGTTTGTAGCTTGACGTATGTTGCTTATGGTTTTCTCTGTTGTTGGATTCCAATTCTCAAAGGTTTGTAGAGTAGACAAGGAGTCTATGAATACTACTAGGTTTTTTTTGTGGATGTGTTGCATCATTTTTGTATTTGGTGGTGATGTATGAGAGTGTTTCTGATATTGCTTTCATGTCTCATCACCATTGGATGCTGTTTCTACTATGAAGGTTGCTTGCAAAGAACCTCCAATACTTTCTGTCTCTTGCTTTGGTGGTACACTCTGCTAGATTGTACCTTGTCCATCTCATAATGTTTTCCTCCTACTTGTATCTCTGCCTACCACATGCTTGCCTTTCCTCAACTCTACCTTCAAGTAAGTCTCCAAGGATTCAAACAAATTAAAAGTCCATAGCGATAGATTGATAGTGATAGCTGGATGTGGCAGAACTTCCCATCTTTTCCATGCTAATGTTTCTTTTGTACAACTTTTTAGATATATGGGCCAGCATTGTTGTGCAGCAGAATTGGCGCAAATAAAACAGTGACACAACGCATTTCCATTCCCTGGACTACATCCTGCTGTTAGTCTAGTAGGACTATGGTCCTGCTACAAGGGGGATCCAGCAGGAGTTTGAGAATGAACGCTGAAGAAGAAGAATAACTGTTCCTAATAACACAAAGTTCATCAGTTAGTGAACACAAACTCTGGTAATGGTCAACCAGTATTGCTGCATCCATCTTGGCACTAGCTTCTTCTATTACAACATGTGACTGACCCGAGTGCAGATAATCATCAGTTACATCATCGACACATGATTTTTCATAAAACAATGCCTTCAGTCTTTAATAGTTGATCAACATCCATCAACTGTAAGAAACTCAATCACTGCTCAATGGTCAAATTTGGATGGATTCGTTATTACACCAGCGATGTTGATGACTACCTGTACGAAACACTAACCATATGAGGAGAATGACCACGTGACCATTTGTACATTGGTGTGAGCTAATACATTTTCATGCTCCTCGCATACTGGCATAGGCTACACTAGCACATGCTGGTTTCCTTTGAACACACCTCATATTAGAATATACAGTGAAGAAGAACAATAACAATAATAAGCCAAAAATATATTTCTAAGACTAATGACTTCTGAAGCTGACAAAGCAAGATTAAAAACACTACCTGTCAAGAGGATGTTTGAATATCCTGGAGTCTGTAAATGAAGATGACTTGCGTGGTCTTCAAGTATTGTGTGAAGATTCATGTCTGGATGGACAGATAAAGTAATTGGCACATACAAAGATAGATCAGGAGTTCCTGAGCCCTCACCAGAACTGTGATGACTGTCCTGCTTTGTTATACCTTCAATAAGTTTTATAGAAATGTTCTGGTCAGTATTAGCAGAAACTGTGATAACAGAGTGATTGGTTTGTTGTATTTCCTGGCTGCATTCACAACTGTCTCTGTTGCCTACTTCTGATAAATATGTCTTGCCTTCTGAAAGATATTTCATCAAATAACAGCCATTACCACATGCAGCAACTGACTGCACCTTTTAATGACACAATTACTGTCAGTGATATAATTATTGTCCTTTATAGGATTACCATCATTCGCACAATTACTGTCAGTGATATAATTAATGTCCTTTATAAGATTACAATTATTCACACAATTACTGCCAGTGATATAATTAATGTCCTCTCTAGGATTAAAATTATTCACACAATTACTGTCAGTGATATAATTAATGTCCTCTCTAGGATTACCATCATTCACACAATCGCTTTCAGTGATATAATTATTGCTGGTTCATTACGGGAATCAGTGGCCACATTTTAATGAAACATATCATATATTATTTAATGAAACAAACTTTCACTAAAGATGCATAAACTTCCGCACCTATCACTCTGCACAACACTCTGAGAGCCCTCATCCCCATGGAAGATTCTGGGGGTGGGAGGGCTCTCAGTGCATTGTGTGCAGATCAATTCATTGGCAGCAGAAGTTTCGTCTTTTTAATTTGTGAGTCATGAAGCTGTATGAAATTACACATAATATTGAAATTTGGAATGTGGACATGTGATGTGGCCACTGATTCCCATAATTATGGTAACCTTATTGTCATTGCAACAAATAATGTCAATCATATAATAAATGTTCAATGCCAGAGATATAACTATTATTAATGGCATGATTATTATCACAATTACTGTCACAAGTGAATACATCCTGACATAAGGAAAGCTGCTCAGAATTTGTGTTAAAGCATTCACAGAATTCATCACATGCAAATGTTCCTGTCATACTACATAAGCCTTGTATGACTTGCAACAACAGAACAGTTTTCACACTTGTCAAATTTGACTCTTTTGTGTGACTTGCAGCAACAGAACAGTTTTCACACTGGTAAAGTTTGACTCTTTTGTGTGACTTACAGCAAAGAACAGTTTTCACACTGGTAAGGTTTGACTCTTTTGTGTGACTTACAGCAACAGAACAATTTTCACACTGGTAAAGTTGACTTTATGTGTGACTTGCAGCAATAAACAACTTTCACACTGATAAAGTTGACTTTATGTGTGACTTGCAGCAACAAACAACTTTCACACTAGTAAAGTTTACTTTTTTCTACTTGCTCACTGAGCTAAAATCATAAGAAAGAAAACTAGCCAAACACTCTGAGAACTAGTGCTGTGAAGTGTGCAATATTTCATACCCCTATGATATTATACTGCTTGGGATTCCCTCCCATTTGTATATTAGTTGATTGGTTGTCGATCCAGCAGTCCATGGGCTCATACCCTTTGATCCAATACCATTGTGTGTTATATGTACGTGTTTGTGAGCTGTTGTTTTGTTCCATATAAGGTGTTCCATTTATCTGGTCTCAGAGAAGCATTTTACTGACATCATCCAGTGCTGGATATTCAAAACCGTGATGATCGACAGCTTTGTAGGGAAGGGTGCACAGCCAGCACCCTGGAATGTGTTGTGTTTGTATTATGTTCAGGTGATTGTTAAGCTGTACATATTGTGTGTGAAGTCAGAAGATGATACTCTGGTTCCTCCTACTCAGGAGGTTGATGTTGTCTTTGGGCTGGTCATATGTTTATAGATTTTTCTCCCAGTGTTTCCCTTGGCCCACATGTTGAGCCAAGTCTCGTTTTTCAAAGATTTCAACATCATTTAGCTGTGTGTTTGGCTGTTTTTGTCTTGCTCCATATTTGTATGTTATATCATTTGTATTTCAATATTTTTAATATAGACTACTTCCTGTTCTATGTTTGTTTTCAAAAAGTGTCATGGTTTACAACTTGGCTGCAGTATCTGTGCCTTTCAAATCCAAATCTTACAAATTCAACCACGTGGCTTCTGGGTAACATTGATCCGCTATGGAATGGGACAGTCATCTGTACCCCCAAAGCCTCTCATGATGTGCATGGCGGGTAATGGTGTTGCCATTCTTTGCTTCCCTTTTGGGCCCCACACTGAACTCATGTGCAAGTTCAGCATGTTGAAACAACCTTTGCCAAATAATAAAATTGACTAGAAGCATGAAATATATGCGGTCGCAGCAAAAACATTTAAGATGAATTACTAAATCTCTACATAAACATCACACATAAGATAAACCCCAAAAATGATATTCTGTGCCCATTCTAGTACCATGATGTTCAAGCACTGTTATTGAGATCTCTCTATGTAATAAAGAGATTTGTGTGAAACTCTGTGGCTAGTGACTAAGTTTTTCACCTTGTGCTCAAAAGAGGTCTCAGGTTCGAATCTTACTTGTGGCAATTTATTTACAAAATTGATTTTTTTCGGAGACCCCTGAGGATTATTTCTTAAAGCTATGTAGATATGTGTTGCTATGAGTGGTACTCTCAGCAAGTGGTGCACTGCTTCACTAAGTGCAATATGGGGAAACCTGAGTGCTATTAAATTAATTTTCTATACCTTTTGAGCCCTTTTTATTTAAACATGATTTAAGTACAAATAAATCATCACCAGAAGTGCAAGCCCATCAACAGAAGTGCAATAGTAATGGTTTCTAACATACAATAATAAAAAAACATGACTTATTAGATACCCAAAAATAAGGAAAAGGAAATGTGAAAGACAATAAAAGTGACTGATGAACAACACAATAAATATTTTCAACTTTACTTGTTTTTTCTTTTCTTCTTGTCATCCCCTTCAACTTCAGAGCAAGTTTTTCTTCCCTGTGTGATGCCCCCTTTGTGTTTGTGTCACATGAATCAAGTCCCAAAACTGGTAGCCTGTAATGATGTGCAAGCTCACAGCCCAAGTAACCTTTGCCGCTGCCGACATCAACAACCTAGAACAGTGTGAACATGTTTGTCACAGTTTCGTTGTAAAAAAGTAAATCGTGGAAGTCGAGAAGAATGCAAATTAAAAAAAATATGAAGTAAATAAGGTAAAAATAGGTATGAACATGCCAGTAAAAATTTTACACTTTAAAAGTTAGAAATAGTTCTTGTATTATATGATAAATAAAGTATAGCAAAAGTTTTTGAGTGAAGAAACATGTGACAAGAAACAATGAGGATCTACTTTGACAGAACTTAGATTTGACATTCTAACAAATATCATCCACCTTTCATTTTATTTGAGGAAACCAAGAAATAGTCGATGATTATCCCAATCAGAGGGCAATGAAGCAATCAATAGTTATCTCATCTTGTGGAATTTTTACAGAAATAAAAAACTCTTTTCAATACGTGTATTTACAGCAAACCTCAAAAGATACCAAGTTTTGTGGATCCCACCAGTTTCCACATTTCTCAGTCAAGCTGTCACTAGTTGTCTCTTATCTTCCTATGGAGGTTGACCTCTATTTTGTCTTACATCTAAGGCCCAGATCATAGCAACATTGAAACTGAGTAATTTCTGAGGGCATGATTACTCCAACTTCAGCATCTATTTGTGATTATGGTGTATTTACTATTCTAGAATATTCAGCCCAGTATACAAGTGTTTATTGGACAAGGTTCTGAAATTTCGAAGAAGCCATTTATATCAACATCTGCTGCTTGAATCTTTTGAACTGAGAGCCAGTTATAGTACTCAAGGACAAATCCATCTATTTGTAATCTGACTCCAAGAATGGACAGGATTAAGATTATCCATACTTAAACAAGGAACTGAGAACAGGGATGAATGGTGAAATTTTTGTTTTGATGTTTCCACGGTGGCACCCCTACCACATGGAAACGGCAGTGCCACAGTGGCACCCCCCTATGACCATGAAAAGTTTTGGGTTTGATGATGATGAATCCAATTCCTCATCTTCATCTTCTTCTGCATTAATATTTCTTTTCTCAGTCTACTGAAGGCATAATCAGGGTCATAATCACTAGCTCACATCCCCATTCCCTTGCTGTGCCATTCGAGAAAAGAAAGAAAAATATAACAATAACCTGCAACATTTGTATCACTAGTTTTGACATCATATACTTACAACATCAGTTTTGCAGCATCTGACAAGTGACACAACTGCCTCAGACATGGCTTTAATTTCATGGCTTTTCTTCTCAGACATAGCTTCAGTAATGACCTCACCTCTGAGTGCAAGATTCTCAAGATCATCATTGATATGTACAACATCCAACATGGTGGATAAGACAGCTGTATTATCAAGATGACACTTGTAAGCTCCTGCTATCAATGAGGACAACCACTGGCAAGAAAGAACAATTAAAACTACTCTCAAGTCAATAAAAAACACTAACAAAAACAAATTACAGTAACACAATATTAAACATGACACTAGATTCTTTGCAATTCAAAGTAGTACACTATGACACTGGATCATATTTTCAGTAATTTTATTAAAAGTTAATCATCTTATTCCAATGATAAAAATATTAACACATCACATTTTTTTCTGATTTAAATCCATATAAATAAAACACATAGCCTACAAGGTCATAATAGTGCTACATGGATGCACCAGCACACAAAGAGTCCTCCTATGAATTCTATCTTCAGCAATGCGGATGTGAGTACTAGCTAATTCCTTGATGTTGTCTATGATTAATTTGTCTTCCTCTGCTCCTTTCACCTCGACTGTCCCTTGCAGGATTGTTTTGCATGGGATTCTAATTGATGTGTTAAGCTTCTTGGTTCCTAAGCTCCTCTGCTTTTAGGGCAGACTGTGGTCTTGCTGATGTATAAGAGGACATGGTTAGACTTCATTTCCAGCTATTTGGGGCATATTCATGGTGGGTATGTATTACACCGATAAGTATTCTGGGCTTATGTGAGACGAGACACACTGGTGCTGGAGATTTTCTTTTTGAAAAACATAAAATAATATATTCAGGCAGAAATAAACACAACAGAGGGGTAGGAATAATATTAGATGAAACCAAGGCTAGATCATTAATAGGATACCAAGCTATTTCAGATAGAGTTTTACTTCTAAAACAGTCGACTCAGTTGTAAATGAGTACTTGACGCAGAAGTTAGGGGAGGTAAAGACAGCAAGGAAGGGAACTGGCCACTGCACCCAATAGTTGCTGCGGCTTAGTACATTAAGAGTTATCTTCATCCCTGATGGCAGGTTGCTGCCATGGGACATATCTTTACCTTTACTTGTAAAATTAAAAAGTAAATCATTAGACATCAACTTCATTCAGGTGTATGCTTCAACAGCTGACAGCACAGAATCAAATATATAACTATTTTATTAAGAAATTAACCTGGCCATGAAGCAATGTAAACCACAAGCAGTAACAATAAACATGGGAGACCTAAATGCAAAAGTAGGTATGGGAAAAACAGACAATGAGATTGGTAATTATGGACTCGGTGTGAGAAACGAAAGAGGAGATAGACTGGTAGACAGGGCTCAAACTATTGCCATGATAATAGGTAACACATGGTTTAAGCAACATCACAGACATCTGTGGACTTGGAAGAGCCCAGGAGATAACACGCATAACAAAACAGATTACATTTTAATAGGAAATAGATTTAGAAACAGTCTGTTATCCATCAAGACACGACCAGGGGTTGACTGCAATAGCGATCATGTACTGGTAATAGGTAAACTGAGAACCATATTAAAGAAAATAAAGAGATCTACTAGACATCTGAGATTGGATTTAACGAAACTCCAAGCAGACAAAGAACTAAAAGAAAAATATAGCGTCGTAATACAAAATAAACATAAGGCCAATGAGAAAATCTAGAGTATTGACGAGCAGTAGTCTATGCTAAAGGAATCACTACAACAAACTTCTTTGGAGCTAATTCCAAAGATCAAGCCAAAAGTGAAGACAACATGGATGACGGATGAAATACTAGAGATGATGGAAAAAAGAAGAAAACATAAACAATTTCATAAAGAAATTGAGAACAAATGTCTAGAGGCAAAGGAAAAGTGGTTAAATCTAAGCTGTCAAGAAATAGAACAAGAACACAAAATTGACATGAAATCTATGCACATAAGGATAAATGTACTTATTGACAAAAGATCAATACCATCCATCGGTTGTCTGAAATCTAAGGATGGATCAGTTTTAATGGGACAAGAACCTATAATGCAAAGATGGACAGATTATATTAAAGAATTATACGATGACAATAGACCTAACCCAACAAGTCAGAATACTGGTACATATTAAGGTCCACCTACACTAAAATTTGAGGTAGATCTAACAATTCAACAAATGAAACAGGGAAAGTCACCTGGACAAGATAATATAACAATATAAGAGATTGATGCAATAGGTGATTTTGGCACAGAAGTAACAACAAAGCTATGGAATGATATTTACAACACTGGTTATTTACCAGGTGATTTATTAAAACCCATACTCATAACATTACCTACAAAACTGGGAGCTATTGAATGTGGTGACCGTCACACCATAAGTTTAATGTGTATTATGACTAAAATTTTACTTAGAATAATCATGATGAGAGTAAGAAGGAAACTAAGGCCAGAAACTAGCGAAGAACAAAATGGTTTTGTAACAGAAAAAGGGACAAATAATGCCAGCTATATCAATAGAATGTTGATAGAAAGATAAATTGAAGTGAAGACAGATCTATTTCTGTGCTTCATAGACAATATACAAAAGCATTTGACAAAGTGAAACATAGGGAAATCATCAGTATGTTAAAGGATATCAACATTGATAGTAAAGACCTTAGAATAATAGAGAACATATACTGACAACAAACAGCAGCAATCAAAATCAACAACCAAATAGGGAAATTCATCCAATAAGACAAGGAGTCCGACAAGGGTGTGTGCTATCACCTGATCTGTTCAACTTAGGCCTATGCAGTGAAATGATTTTTAGATCTATAGAAAATATGCCAGGAATAGCTGTTGGTGGATATAATGTGAATAACCTGAGATATGCTGACAACACGGTTCTGGTAGCAAAGCATGAAAAAGAACTACAACAATTGATTACAACTATAGAAGAAGAAAGTGTAAACAAAGGTCTCAGCTTGAACGCCAAGAAAACAGAAGTAATGATTACATTTAAAACATCTAGCCCTTCTAAATGTAACATCAATGTCAATGGGGCAGTTCTTAAACAAGTACCAGTAGACAAATTTAAATATTTGGGCACAATTATTACGTCACTGAGATAAAAAGTCGAACAGCACAGGCAAAAGCAGCATTCCAGAAGATGAGGAACATCTTGTGTAATAATTCTTTATCAATAGAAGTAAGAAAGAAAATACTAAATGTTACACAGAGCCCATACTGTTATATAGTAGTGAAGCATGGATAATTGACAATATTGCAAGAAAACATCTGGAGGCCACAGAGATGTGGTTTTAAGAAGAATGTTGAAAATATCATGGACAGCTAAAAAGAGTAATGCTGTAATTCTACAACTGGTCAACTTAAATAGATAACTTATTAACTGTATTAGAAGACGACAATCATAGTTTCTGGGTCATGCCATGAGAAGAGTTGGGTTAGAGAACATCTAACAACTGGAAAGATCGAGGGTAAGAGAGACAGAGGGAGACAACGTGAGAAAATGTTGGTTGGCTTGAAAGTTGGCTGGCACAATGCAGAATCATCAGGAACTATATGTATAACAGGCAATGTATAACATAAATTGTATATTTTGTAACCTATAGTTAGGTTTTTCTAGTAACCTTTTTATCTTATTTTGCTATACGCTACCTGATGATGATGAAACAAAACATAACAGAGAGCTCAGAAAAAATTGATATTTCATGTGACTTCCTTAGAACTGAAATTATTGCAATTCTGAAAACTTACATCGTCTTGGAAGTTATCATCCTGTATGCCGCTTGATGATGTATTTGTATGTGTTGGTGTTGTGTCGTTTTTTTCACCTTGTAAGCCTTGTTGGTTTAAGTTTAATATTTGGTTAGTAGCACCGCCTATGAGATGTTTGGGCAAATTAACAAGTTCTTCTCGGGTCAGGGCAAGAAGTCGCTGTTGAGATTTATGTGGAACAAACGCATCCCAGTGTTTATGAGTAATAAAATCTGCGCCGTGTGTGTTTGCAAAAGGCAAATATTTCTCCAAAAAAGACCACACATTTGACAGTGCAAGACAGGCCTGTTGTCGTTTATTTTCCTTTCTGGTACGATCTGTATAAGTAAATGTCCGTTCCATGTTAGTTACCGGAAATATTAATCTACAATGAATTTCTTGTCTAAGAGAACGCGAGTCTCCACCACATTTCATTAAAGTATAAGCCTAGCTAGACCCTATGGTAGTATAACTCTATAAGTTTACAAGATAATAGTCCATTATTATTCATTGACAGCGACTTGATATCAGAGTTCACTGTTCATGGAATAAAGATTCAATTTTCTTGCCTAGAAGAGCTCCTACATTTCAATATTGAATGTCTGTTTTGACGTATTTTTTACTTTTGGTATTATCTCTTTAGATATTTGGCTTATCGAACGCTTTTATTATCGAAGGTACAACGATTACAGCAGATGGAATAAGTTCAACAGAAACAACATTCAGAAAAATTAAAAATACATTATGTAAAATGATCTTGTCATTAGAGGTGAGGAAAAAACTTATGCAGTGATATAGGCCTATAACTCCTATACAACCACATGGATGCGAGTCTTGGACAATAAACAAATACGAAAGTGGAAAATCAGAGGCAGTAGATATGTGTTTCTACAGAAGAACGCCAAGAATACCATGGACTGCCAAGAAAATCAATGTGGAGGTGTTGAAATAGTTAAATGCGAATGCGAGACGGAGCTTAATCAATAATATAAGGAAAAAACAGTTTTGGAAAACAGTGGTGGAATATGCACTGGCAATTCTGACTCTTAGCCAAACTCAGATCGACAGACTGGATAGAATGTAGCAATACGTTTCAAACTCATGGATTTCTTATCTCGTCGTGAGTCCGGCTAGAGACCAGAAGGAAATGGGCGATGTCCACACAACGCACGATGTGTCAGAGAACACGTGTTGGACACTTGAAGAATTGAAAAAGATAAAGAACAAAGACCAAAATCAGAACATAAAAAGATCATCGTCTCGGGCCAGGAAGACCTAACGAATAATCGCACGTGAAAAACCAAGTAGATTCGAAAAGGGAGGCATGACCTCTTTTTAAAAACAAGTTTAAGTAAAACTCCCTCCTTAAGGGAGACCTACTCATATCTACAGCCCTGCCTGAAGATATTATAGTGACGTAGGCAGCTATAGAAGAGGAGAAAAGAGGAAGTGAGATAAAGAAAGAAATATCAGTAAAGATATAGAGTCAGAACCCGTTGTATCGAACAGGTTAGAGTCCACCAAACAGTGGCGTAACGTGGGTCAATGGCGCCCGGGGCGGAATCATAATTTTCCGCCCTTGTAACATAAACAAAATATGGCAGTGATTGTGAAAGCCTGGACGAAAATAAATTTTCCGCCCTACCGATGATGCCGCCCAGGGCGGTCCGCACCTCCGCCCCCTCTCGCTACGCCACTGCCACCAAATATAACAGAGACATGCAACAGGCGGTGGACATGCGCTACTAAATGATAGGGGCCGTGCCGGACATGCGCGTCATAAGTCGTAACACTGTATAAATGGCTGAGATAGACAACTATAAAAATAAATGAGTGATGAAGGGAAAAAAAGAAAAGACAGTGCCGAAGAAGGAGAAGGGGGCATGTAATCTTTAGCTATAACGGTGGGAAGCAAACCCAAAGCTTCAGCCAAGGCATGTCAAGTGTATTGTATGGCACAGGGGTTAATGTCGGACAACCGTAAGTAGCTAGTCAATGTTGTGAAGCCTATATGTTGTGGTCGATGTAGGTCAGGGTGGCAGAAGTCTCAATGAGGCAAACAGCAGATAGGCCGAGAACACATACACAACACAAGGAACCTTTTTAGGACGTGAGCCGGTAAAAGTAAATGTGACAGGTCTTATAAAACGAAGATGATGTAATTGGGATGGGTCAACCGCACATCGCACACCGTCGGTGGGTATTGCTCACAATGTACACTGATTTATGGATAATGAACAACAGACAAAAGTGAGAAATAAAGTGGTCCACAATACTGCCTTCTTACCACATTCCTACTTGCTTCAAAAACCATGCAATTTTCTACTTTCTTGGCTGTCACAAAAGATATATAGCTGTTATGGTGAAGTTTGTAGGAGTCCAGATTTCAAAATCGCCAGAATGCTGATTGTTCAAGAGGTTGTGATGGCAACACGTAATGTAGTATATAGGCTAGATCTATTATAGTATTCAATGAAATTTTATTGAAAACTGATAACAAAAACAGACGAAGGAAAAAGGGATATTTCTGTAGAAGTAATTATGATATGTACATGTGTGTGTTGCGTTTTTTACCTTCTTCCTCTACGTTCCCTCTCTGATAACCAACACGCGAATTCGTATGATTTTCATTGGTGGAGGTAAAGTACATTGTGCTGCTGTTTTGACAGAAGAGCTGTGCTATTTTGCACCTTCCAACTTAGTATATCTCGCACGAGGAGTTCCGCTACCAGTGAATTTATCTCGCGAAATTAGACGCATTGTGCTCTCGGGTACTGAACCTTTTTTTAATCTGGGAGCATGGTTCCGGTATAGAAATCACTCTACTGTAGAATTGGGCTTGGGTTCGTTTGCCCTCTTAGCCGAGGTATCATTCACAGATATCGTGAACACCTCGTCCAAGTCTGAGCCTCTAAACATATCTAGCAGCATCGGGGTATATTTTCCACTTCTCTTCCAGGTGACACTCTTCTTGAATGTAACTAGATGCTTGATCTCGAGCTGACTGAACAATGTTTTAAGTTGAGATTTGTAAATATCGTTTTCTAAATTATATTTTTACATGATGCTGCCCTGCAGTGCTGTGATGCCCTCTTATTGTTCTTAATATGTTAGTCTTACTTCTCCAGAGACTTGGACTGACCAAGCCGAAATGCCTTGTGTCGACCGTGTCACTAGATGTGATGGTTCAGGCGTTGGTTCATATTGTGGTCATTTCTTATTTCATCTAAAGCCTCCCCCCCCCCTTCCTAAAAGTGTTGGCCAGGAACACTGCACGAGCCGCTGTATTTCTCTTTCAACGGTGCACCTCGAGAAGGTACTTTTAAGATTATCTGCTAACCTTGGGTCCTCGCGAAAGAGCATTGTGGAACCATTTGCACCCCACGGCATGTTTGATAAGATCTTTATATATATATATATATATATTTATATATATATATATATATATATTTATATATATATATATATATATATATATATATATATATATATATATATATATATATATATATATATATATATATATATATATATATATATATATATATATATATATATGTATATATAATGCATTAGAACAGAAATGACTGCATTCAGGACAAAGCTATTCATATTATGTCCCAGATATGCACTAAAAACGGTAATGCATTTAATTCGGCGCGACAAAAATCTGGAGGACATCTTAGTCCATAGCCACCTTAAGTCTTTTGTTCCCGACATTTTGGTACTGTTTGTTGCACATGAAGCCGTTGCTATGCATGACCTTATGTGGTTCAGATGCGCTCCATTTCATTTTCCAAGGCCATTTTCTCCATCAGTGAGGCCTTTACGTGTGAATCCCGTAATTTTATTTACGTGATTATATGTAAACTCTGCGGCAAGCAGTACATTGGGGAAACCGGCTTAAGATTGAGCGACCGCTTTTGTAAACACTTACTCCTGTAGTCATACACTTCAACGGCGCTGGCCATCATGGTGTTCTTGATAATCAGGTCACTGCCATCAGATGATATATCTAAGTACACTCTAGAAAATCGTCTTATGTCTGAGTTGGGTACCCTCCAGCTTTTTGGACTCAATTCCGACCACTCTTTTGTCTAGTACTGGGTTGGTGTGGTCTTTGTCTTTATTAATTTTGTTCCGTCATCTTTTTGGTTGTTTCGTTTCCACTTATATTTACTTCCTGTCCTCCCACATCTCACTTCCATATTTCGGTTGTGCACTTTTTTGTGTGTTGTGATAAATTCCATTCAACATCTTTTGATATTTTGAGTGTATTTTGATAAAGACACTTTGGTTGAAATGTTGAAAATGTTTTGTGTATTGTAATTTGTATGTTTTATTGTTTGCTCATTATAAAGCCCTAGTTTTTATGATAGTCCTTCATGTCTTAGTGGAACAATTTTAAAAACCTGTGTTTTACGTAAGTAAAAAAACTAATGACAGCTCATGTTCTCCATTGCTCCAGTGACAGTTACACATCACATTCCCTATCTGCTCAGATCAGCATCGCTTTCCTGTTGGATTGACTATTAGTTAAGATATATTTTCACTCATAACGACTATGGTAACTGAGGTTTTCTCCTACACTAGTCAAAATAAATTTTACTAAAAAAATGCATTCATTTTATCCAATGTGACTAAATCAACAGTACCACCAATTAAGATAGAATCATGTTACAAATTCAGGCCTAATTTCGTCTCTAAACAGAAGTAACAATGATGGCAACAACTTGCAAGTTTCAATTATACTAAAGCACAAATGGAAGTGTGCTAGTTAAAACTGAGGTAAGGTGCTTGATACCAATCTTTTAATGTTCTATTTCATAAACTCTGAGGACAATAGTTTACCTCTGTATGTTATTTTTTACCATTCAAAATCTATGCTGTTTGGCGTGACATCCACTATTGGTTAATGTGTTATGGATATCTTATTTAAGAGATTGTGGTAGGAAATATTGCTGTACTTCTTTTCAGTTTTTGTAGTCATGCTATATTGTCAATACTGTCACCAGGGTGAAGTTTTCTTCATGTCAGAGCAGCTGCCTATATCTTTTGCATCAGTTCCGTATCCTCTGGCCATATATGCAGTTTCTGCTCTTTGTATGTGGGGCAGCCTTGAAGTATCTGTTCAGAGATTTGGATTCCAGATAGAATATTCATCTATGTATGAGGACCTTAGTCATTAGAGGAATATCAGTCTGCATTGGTATGTTCTAAGGCAACATAATTATGATTGCTGATTCTTTTGGAGGTGATGTAATGAATCAAATTTGTCTTTCACTTCCATTTACTTCTTCCACATTGACATATATGTGTTGTGTATTATGGTTTTTTTCTCATCTCACTGTATTTTCTAAAACTATCTTGCTTTGTGTGTTAATATCACTATTTGCTGTAGAGTTTAAATTCAGTTTAGTATGTTGAACATACATTAGCATGCTAAGAAATAACTAGACAAAAAAACAATACAAATAAATAAAATATGTCTTTATTATCATATGTTCTTGCCCACAGTCTGCAAAAAGTATATATTTATATTAAAGGTACACGCATATGTGGCCACATTTATGTTTGAGTTCCATAAATTACATGTCTTATTTTGTTTTGATACTTAAACAATTGCACATAAAAACCTGCTATAAATATAATGAAACACCATGAATTAAATGCATTATTTTATTTTGATACTTACAATTGCGAAAGAAACCACTGATAAATATAATGAAACACTCAAGGTAAGAAAAAAAGTGTACAGCTTTCACAAATGGTAAGATTTTATTATAAAACTAAAAAAACACATGCAATCATGCAAAGTCTTAAGAATATACTTTACAAAGTGCATGAAATTGTTGATTCATAAAAGTGACTGCAGTAAAATACACACTTTTAACAAGAAATACAGTCAATCAATTTTGATTTCTAACAAGAAATACAGCCAATCAATGTTGATTTCTAACAACAAATACAGCCAATAAATGTAGATTTCTAACAAGAAATACATCCAATAAATGCATATTTCTAACAAGAATACATCCAATAAATGTAGATTTCTAACAGAAAAATACTGCCAATAAATGCAGATTTCTAAGAAATAACAAAAATTAAGCAAATCAAAGTAGATTCCTAACAAAAAAATACAGCCAATTTAGATAACTAATAAGAAATACAGACAATCAATGTAGATTTCTAACCAAAAAAATGCAGCCAAGCAAAGCAGATATTTAACATATTTAAGAAAGTAACATAGCCAATCAATAGATTTGTTAAAAAAATACAGCAAATCAATGAAAATTTTAACTGAAAATTATAGTGTGATGATGATGATGTTCTTCTTTGCAAGCGAAGATGAGCATGACATGAAAAATAATAAATGTGATGAGAAAGTATAAATAAACAAACATTTGTGATTCTCTAATTTGGTTTGTGAGTTTGTATATGCCTGATGTTTCCAATTAGTGCCAGGAAAGTTCTATTGCAGTGCATGAAGGATTGTAGAGGGTTTGGGGTAGGAGACTTTTCGTATTTGTCCTTCCACTTCCGTCGCTTGTAAATTGCCTGCAGTGTTTTTTCTTTTTCAAATTTAGTGATGCCAGCAGTGATCTGGGTGTGCCAAGCTGAGCGATCAAGAGCTACAGTCTCCCAGGAGCTAGGATCACTGCTGCAGTGCTTGAAAGAGTTTTTTATGTGATCCTTGAAGTGTTTTCTCTGCCATCTGCTTGAACGTTTACCATCGCACAGCTCCCTATAGAATAATCTCTTTGGAAGGTGATTGTCTGGCATACGGACAATGTAGTGGTACTCAATCCTACCAATGTACTCCCATGAGGTTTCTTAGGAACCAAAGGTGGAAAGAGTTAAATTTGAGCATGTCGCATAGACAGTCCAGGATGATGCAGCATAAAGCAGTGTTGGTAGAACCACTGCGCAGTACACATCCAACTTAGTTGTCAAACAGAAACCCCTCCTGATCCAGACGTTGGCACGAAGACTCCCAAATGCCACACTGGCGAGAGCAATATGCAGGGCAACATCCTCATCAATTGTCGCAGTTTGCGATAGGGTGCTGCTGGGATATACAAACTTATTTTCAGTATTGAGTTTTTGTCCCTTAACTATGATTACTGATTCTGTGTAGGGAACACCTGGCCTGGCTGATACATTACTAATTGAATCAATAACTCCACCCATTGACAGTTCTTTCATTCACTAACTATAGAAAGATCAATTGATAAGACATTCTAACAAAATATTATTACATATTATATTGATGAGACTGTAGAATAAATTCGATGCAGAGATCAATCAAGCACAGGTTAGTTTTAGATCTGGCAGAAGTACTATATTTCACAATTTCAATATGAGGATTATTATTTTGTAAAAGTGTATGGAATTTCTATGCCTGTTTCATTGAATAAAACAAGGATCTTCACTATAGTTAATTATGGAAAGCGTGGGAAACATTTGAACTTTTGATAGTATTGGAATTTAAAAATTGATTGGAAATTTATTTGAGCAGACAGGTTTTTCTTTTATTTAAAAAAAATAGATTTTCTGACTGTCAAGTTTTCTTTTAGCATAAATGCTTTGCCAGGTGAAGCACACAGTCAAATGTAGATTTCTAAATACAAATACTACTTTCATAAACTAATGAGGAGGTGATTAGAGATGCTGGAGTAAAGAGATCAATGGTTAGAATGAGCAAACTTAGATTAGAGACAGATGGTCATCATTTATAGATCATGTACAAGAAGAAAACTTTAACATTTAGACATTTAAGATCAACATTCGAAATATCAAAGGAGAACAGACAGAAAGAAAAAGAGATAAGTAGAGATAAAGATGGACATTGACATAAATAAAACAGCAACACAACGTTTTCCATTCCCTGGACTACATCCTGCTGGAAATCTAGTAGAAACATTGTCCTGCTACAAGAGAGATGAACACTGAAGAAAATGTCACCAACTGAACTCATTAACAACACATGAAATGAGAATTTTTGAATCTCATAAGCACAGCTTGACAATGTCATCACCATCATCATATAAGATGAGTTTACAATGCACCATAATCCATACATCATTACAACATAATTCAAACTTCAGCCAGTTCACATGCCCTCCTACCATTTTCAGGTCAAAGGTATTTTTCACATCTTGTTTCAATCATAATTTTGGCAACCCTAGCCACATCTACTTATCATATCTACTATTGCAGACTTCTAAAAAACAAATACAACCAATCACTGTAGACTTTAAAATAATAACTGTAGCTAAATAAAGTGCATTGCAGATTTTGAATCACTTCCAGTGATTCAATTTTCACATGCACATTCAAAGTACATATCATGAGAAAAGGACTTCCAGTAATTCAAGTATTTCAATTTCACCTAAAAAATGACAGATGTTGATGATAACCTTTTGCGTCTTTACAGACGGCTGGGAAGCAGACAGTGTAAATTTTTGAGACACATAGTTCCTATGTTTCCCACAAAATTGTGGGAAAATCTTGCCCAGGAAGATTTTATGGAGAAAGTGCCTTGTTCATTTGCACTAATCCCTCTCTGCTTTGTTGATTAGTTACAAGTTAAAGGCAATACCAATATGCTTGGAAACAAGCAGAACTGCAGGATATGCCAGCAGATGGTTTAACCTTCACCGCGCCGTTGTTAAATCTGTTTGACAAAAAAAAGATGGCTGCTGTTTACCGTTGTCAAGTGCACTCACTCAATGAGACATTGTGCCAAATAGGCTTACAACAGCCAAATCACAGCATGTATGTAGTTCAGGGCATGCGCAATCGAAGCCGGTACCAGTTCACGTCCGCCCTGTCTATTTTATATAATTTATAGTAGCGTCCAGACATTGTTCCATCGCATTTTCCGACAGCAACCTAGGCCTACAATGGATACAATTTATTTTGCGTTCGTAATGGATCCCAATTCGGATGAGGAGGTAAGTGTGCCGTTAACAGATGCAGATATCGCTCCAATAGATGATGTGTTGTTAGATAGAGATAATAGTGATACTGATTCAGTTCGCAGCGTGGCCGATGACGACATATTGGAAGAAGAAATTGTTGGAAATTCTAGTGTTCCTTCGGGGTATAGCCATGATTGGCTTAGCAACTTCGATGAAGTTGTTGGACCTATAGGCTTAGCTGATGACATTAGTGCGGTAGACGTGTTTCGTCTGTTTATTACAGATGATATTGTGAACATGTTGGTAACTGAAACTAATCGTTACGCTAAGCAGGTTAGTGATTCGAAGGGACAGGCCGCCGGCAATGCATCTCGTGTGAAGATGTGGAAGGAAGTCACAGCTGATGAAATGACAGCTTTTGTTGCTTTGGTGCTCTTGATGGGACTGACCAAACGTTCCTCCTTTGAATTGTATTGGTCTAATGATGGTCTCATCAAGATGCATGGGTTCAGGAATATCATGAGTAGGAATTGATTTTTAGCTATTCTTTCATTCCTGCACCTTGTAGACAACACAACAGTTGTTGCACGAGGGCAACCGGGTCACAGCAAGGCGTTCAAGATACAGGGGTTTGTTGACAAACTTATTCCTCTGTTCCAACAGTATTATGGCCTCTCCAAAGAAATCAGTATCGATGAAAGCATGATTGGCAATAGGACCAACACACCATATTGCTATAAATCCTAAACGGTTGTCCAGTGGCAAGCCTGCGCTTCCTGACTGTGTAGTCTGTTCAGATCGGTCAAAGAAGCGTCACCAGACTCAGTACGTGTGCGCAGCATGTCAGGTCACTCTGTGCCCCTACCCCTGCTTCCATAGATACCACATACTGGTACATTTCAAAATTGATTGTTCCTCTGAGCTGCACAGCATGTAGGAGAGCAGCACAGCCTGTAGGTTTACTCCAGAGCTGCATGGCCAGTGGGTAAGTCATTTGTGTTGTTTGTTTTTATGTAATTTTAAAATAAAAATTGTCTTCACCTCTTGCGCAAACCTCGGGTAGGATACATAAAAAAAAACCAATTACACACCCATTTGTAGTATTCAATTCTGCATTTACATGTGTTGATATTATTTTAAAAGCTCTAATAACAAAAATGTTATTGAGTTTTCCGAACAC
This sequence comes from Meghimatium bilineatum, assembly GCA_034231615.1. NCBI lineage: Eukaryota > Metazoa > Mollusca > Gastropoda > Stylommatophora > Philomycidae > Meghimatium > Meghimatium bilineatum. The sequence goes on from CM067311.1 coordinate 41,434,837, forward strand.
CCGTGTCTTTTTTGCATATATTTTGTTTTTTCGAGAAAATGTCTTCACCTCTTGCGCAAAACTCGAGTAAGATACATAAAAAAAAAACAATTACACACCCATTTGCAGTATTCAATTCTTCATTTAAATCTCTTGAAATTATTTTAAAATCTCTAATAGCAAAAATGTTATTGAGTTTTCCGAACACCCATGTCTTGTTGTTTCTGTTGGTTTTTTGCGCAAAAAAGGTGTTCACTTCCTGCGCAAACCCCGGGTATGTTACATAAAAATTTTAAAAATATACATACATTTGCGGTATTCAATTCTGCATTTGCACGGACAATTTTATTTTTTTAATCACGAATAACAAAAAAGTTATTGCATTTCCGTAACACCAACCAGAAAAGATGAAAATTCTCAAAAAAGAATCCGGTGGCAGAAAGAGGTTTTGTATTTTTTAATCCGGCTTGCTAAAGGTTAATACATCATCAACTGCATTTGTGTCTCCCAGGGATGAATAAGTAAGAAGACAAAATTAAGAACGGAGACAAGACATACAGTGACAATACCCTGTACATTTGTTCACAGGTGACAGGTTGTCAGCTTATCCCCCCTGACTTTCCCCAGTCATCGCCTGCGATATGATATTATTATATGATATATATATATCACAAGTACATCCTAGTAAATTATTACTTTTAGCACAAAATATACAAGCAATATGACACAAAAGCAATACTTTAAAAACAAATTGTCAAATAAATGTAAAATTCACAAATAAATTGTAGTTCCACTTATTTCTCTTCATCCTCCTAATGGAGTCATACTTGATATGGATTTCTTCAATAAGGAGGGAATTCTCATGATAGTAATTACGCAGTTCACTTTGTACTTATGTTGTTCTGGTATCTTAAGGAAATGTCAAAATGTAACAGTTTCCTAATTAAAACCATATCTGCGACCATTCATGCTAACTTAAAATTGCTGGATTTCTTATATTTTCAAGTAGGTCTACATGTATGCTTGACATTACCACTCCTCCAGTCGACTCCGTTGTAAATGAGTACCTGGCGCATGAGTTAGTGGAGGTAAAGACAGCAAGGAAGGGAACTGGACATCCCACCTAATAGTTCTGTGGCTTAGAGTACAGGAAGAGTTATCTTCATCCTCGATGGCAGGTGGCTACCATGGGACCTACCTTTACCTTTAATACATCATAAATGGTTCCATTTTCTAGTAATATTAATTCATTTCTTAGTCATAGTTCTTTATTGTAAAATAAGTGCAATCAAAAAAATTAGTGTAAACAAAAACAAGTGGATTAAAATGCAATTTAACATGACACAAATATACCAAATGGATGTTTCTACCAGGAGCTCTTTATCAAGATAGAGAAAAACAAAGACAGTGTGTGAAATAAATGGATGAAGCAGAAATACTGATAAAGATGCTGTGTCAGATTTGCTAGGTACAGATTGGATGTTTCAGATTCAAAAAGACATAGAGGACTTCTTCAGCGTTCATTCTCAAACTTCCACTAGACCTCTATCATAGAAGGACAATGGTTCCACCAGATTTCCAACAGGATGTAGTCCAGAGAATGGAAATATGTTGTATCGCCATTTTATTTGCGTCAAAGGCTCCACACATCTGTCTTCATCATAACATAGAGGACTGTGCTCAAGAGTTCCTCATATGTACGCTGTCTTCCTCTCTCAATGAAGTGGCATGCAACCTGATGAGAGTATCACTCACAGCATGTAGCTCTGAAATTTCAAGCAATAATTACTATGGATCCATGAAAACACAATTTATTGCCTGCAGAAAACTGTGTGGATATATTGCTATTTCATTGCCTGCAAAAAACTGGATATACTGTCATAATCATGCTGAGGTATAGAGTAATGAAAGAGCTGATAAGAATAGCTTCAAGGGCTCCTGTTTATAGTTTGCTGATCATGGATAGAGAGACATACTGCATATCCTCTATTAAGCACTACTTGGATGAGAATACAAATAGTGTGATTTTTGTATCTAACATTTCAGGAATTAGGAATTGAGCATGGAGAGATCATATGGAGAAAGATTGATGTGAGTTTATAACCAACAAATGTGGGTATTATTTGTGTGCATATGCTTACAGACATCTAGATATGTAAAAGGAATAAGCACAAGTGTCAAAATAAGGTACACAAACTGCTGTACAGAAATCCAGATTGCCCTCACTATTTGACTCAGTTCAAATGACAAACTTTAAAACAAAACATTTTGTATTGTGTTGGTTTACTTCACAGATATTTGTAGTTATTCTAGCATATAAATATAAACCTGCGTTACACACAAGAATTAGGTAAATGCCTCACCTGTGTTTTGATTGACAAGTGAATGGACACAAAAACATTTGTCTGTGAATGGACACAAAAACATTTGTCTGTGTATGTGACATACAAACATATTTTAAAAATGAAACCTTAGAAACAACTATTCAAAACTGACAGTATTTCAGAATATTTTACCAAAAAAAAACAACCATTCAATGTTCTTAAAATCATAGTTATAAATCTCATGAACAGTAGTTATTTATCAAAATACATGATGAAATACAATTTCTGAAAATATATTGAAAAATAATAACGCTACATCTCATTTAATCCATTGGAAATTTCTAGGCACGCTATTCCCGTAGGTTGCCATTACTTTCAAGAAGGAACCACCGTTAATCGGACACCGTAGAGAGAACATCATAATGTAAAGAATCAAACTAAAATTAGAGATGGAAATAAAGGAAACATACTGTGTAAGCTGATTTTTGATTGGGCAGAGGAACAAGAGATCACATCCTTAACATGAGGCTTATTGTAGAAAAGTGTAGGGAATTCTCAACTGACCTTTACATATGCTTCATAGATTACTCAAAGTTGTTTGACTGCGTCCAACACCAGAAACTATGGGAGATAATGAACAGTATGGGTTTCCCAAGACATCTGATTCAGCTAATAGCAGAGCTTTACCAAGAGCAAAAGGTTGCAGTGAAGTTAGAGGGTGATCTCTCAGAGTGGTTTGAGGTACAGAGTGGAGTATGGCATGTATGCACACTCTCCTCATACCTGTTCAACATCTATGCAGAAAATATAATGAGGAATTTGATGATAAGCTGACATGGAAGCAGCACATAAACAAAGCAACAACAAAAGCCAGGAGGAAGTTAGCTATCCTGAGAAAACTAAGTGGAACAAAATGGGGAGCCAGTGGGATTATACTCAGTAAAGTTTACCAGCAAGGCATAAGACCACACCTGGAATATGGTTCAGCCGCGTGGTGTCCTGCGTCAAACACCACTTTACAAGATCTAGATAAAGTGCAAAACCAGGCACTTAGAATAATGTTAGGAGCAATGAAATCAACACCCATAGCAGAGATGCAGAAAATGGTAAGAATGCAAACACTTGGCGAACGCAGAGATACAAAAGTATTAATTCAAGCAGAAAAGTTTCAGTGTATGCCATGACATCCAATGAAGGAAAGATTCCAAAATCTAGCAATGGGGAGACTGAAAAGAAGCAGCTTTATCCATCAAGCTAATGACTCCGTAGACAACTTACAGACCTACCTGAAGTTGACAGCCCCTTAGGGTCTGTACCAGAACAAACCCAGTGGAGTGAAAAGCATGGAATGTCAATATACATTCAGATCCATGTGAAAGGAATACTAAGTGAGGACAAACAGAACAGTGTACAGCTAAGCACAATCACCCTCAGTTTCCTGGATGAGGAATATCTGCAGGAGGAGTATACACAGATGGATCAGCACAGAATGCAGTGAGGAATGGAGGTGCAGGTGTAGATATAGAATATCCACACAAGCTTAGAGATAAAATCAGAACACCGACAGGGAAATTCTGCAATAATTATGATGCAGAAATCCAGGAAATTAGTGTTGCAACTAAAAAACTGGTGAACTCCAACTCTGACCTACAGCCTGTGGTATTCCTGACATATGCAAGGTCAGTGCTTCAAGCTCTCCTGTCTGGAAAACTAACTGATGCAGTGGATACCCTCTCACTGTGGAATACCAGGAAATGAAAAAGCAGACCAACTGGCTAAGGAAGGTGCTGCGGAAGACCAACCAAATATACCAATCACCTACCATCAGAAAAAACATGACCAAGTCAATAAGAAAACTACAAACACCAACACAAGATGACTATCACATTATGAACAGATCAAAACAAGTTATAATTCTACACCTCAGAACAGGACACAACCGACTCCACAGTCACATGTATACAAAGTTCAAGATTGGCAACACGGCCATGTGTACATGTGGACAGGCAGCACAGAGTGCCAAACATATACCTCAAGATTGTTCTGAGCATGAAACGCTGAGGCAGACATATTGGCCATAGGAAACAACACTGGAATCAAAGCTCTATGGGCCACTGTATGAACTACAAAGGACAGTGAGTTTTATTTAGGAGACAGAATTACAGATATAGACATGTTTCATGTGAACGAAAGAAGAAGAAGAATAATAATTAGGAATGTGAGAGAAACATACACAATGCTGACTACCATGTTTTAAACATCGGTGGTTTTAAAATCCCGGAATTACGCTACGAAGACGACACTGTTTCTTTGAAATGAAATAAAGGGATTTGAACAACTAATCAAGAACACAAAGAAATACAGCAAATCAAAAAACATATATTTAAAAGCACAGTAAACAAAACTCATGTCAACAATTATAACAACACAACAACCAAACATCTGAATTGATAATACATAGATAGAGTGTGTGGATAAATTTGAATATTTAGGAGCAAACATCAACAGTGCAGGAGACTGCATGACAGAGATAAGAAAGAGATTGGCAATGGCATATTGTAAAATGAGAGGTGTTCAAGGAGTTCATTGGGAAGAGAACATTCTGGTGATCTCATTTTATGTATCTCATATATGTCTAGACCTGCAAGAACATTCAGCAAAATAATTTAGTTTCTATACGTTTTTTATTTTAAAAAAAACAACAACATATATAAAATAGAACCAAGTAAGGCTGTCAGATATTGTATAGTATGTCTACTTGACTGATGACTAACCAATGAAATGAGACATGTTTGTCGGTGAGATATAAACCAAGTATTTTAAATCTAGAAGTATGATTTTTAAAATATTTTATTCTATAAACAAGACCTGATATGGTCAATTTGAAAAGATGGTTGATGGAGAAAACCTTTAGAACAGTATAAACAATAATTTAAGGTACATCCAGTTTGATGTGAGCATTCATATCCATTTTCATGAAGGTAACTAGATAATTCAAGATTTCTCTAGATATCAATTCTACAACCGCAGATGCTGCTAATGAACTCAACATGACATGGTCGAAATCATTACAGGTACAAGTAAATATGTTTTGTTTATTTTCTGTATACAATGTGTGGTGTGTTGTTCAGATCTTTCTTTCATATCCAGAAGTTTTTGCACTGTATGGATTATACTTTTTCAATATACTGGGGTTTCACACCTGCAGAGACTTTGCTGAAATTTTGTCCTTGCTATGCTGTAGATCAGGATAATGAGAGTGCTGACAAGACTTGCTTCAAGATCACAGATGACAATGGATAGGGGGACATTTTTAATTCCTTCCATATTTTAGATGAAGATACAGTGGTGGATGAGATTGTTATTAATAGATTGAAGGAATTTTGATTTATTCTGGGAGATAGTACAGGAGGACAATTAAGATGAACAATTAGAATGAAAAAGATGAGTAATCAATGGGCTACAGGAACTATCAACGCACATATTCTTCACTATCTGTTGAAAGAGATAACTTCCAATGGGCATGCCCATGTACTACCATTAGTTCAGAAAATCACTATCTTGCTCTATGTGTACAATGCATTGAAAGGAAGCCTACTGCTAAGAGTGGTTCTATACATATATAAAAAGTAAAGTTACCCATAGCATTTAGTAATGCCATATGCGTGTGAGATGTTAGCAATCTCACATTTCAGTGGTTTTGCTATATGAAGACAGTAGCCATCTCCTCTCCCTCGCAGTCTTTATTTCCCAGATTAATCAGGTACCCATTTAAGGCTGGGTCAACCTGGGAACCATAGCGATCTGAAAAATATATCCGCCTCAACTGGGGAATGAATCCAGGACCGCTCATATGCGGAGCTGTGTGCTAACCACTGTGCTACATGGCACCCTTTTAGTGTCTCTCTCTCTCTCTATATATATATATATATATATATATATATATATATATATATATATATATATATATATATATCTCAAGACATCAATGAGGAACATGAATAAAAAAGATAGCCAAGAACTACAGCAGAATTCTGTATTGATGTTGAATATAGTTTTTTTTCTATTGTGGCAAGAGTGTCACATTATATTAAGGCATGTGAAAAGTTAGATATCATTTCAAGCACTCCACATCACACATTTTTGTACTTTTGGCACAAATTGTTCATTCAATAATACTGGTATGTAGAATCAACTAATTTACCCTGAACATTTAATTCAATAACATAATGTTCCATTTACTCTATGTCTATCAGATGGCAGTCTATGTTGTTCTTCTGGTGTACTGTTAAGAATGATGTGCTACTCTGTTTTCAAGAGTGGTTTAACCCATTCTTACTAGACAACTGACAATACTGACTTGATTCATCCCTGATGATGATATTCCTCCTTTGCAAGTAAAGATGAGCATAAGATTGGGAAAATTGTATTTGTTTGTGAGCCCTCAGGTGACAGATGTTCCATCCAGGCATTCATAAAACCAGTTGCAGTATAAGCATAAATGAAGTAGATATTATGATGTGAGAAAGCAGTTGACCTCAATTTTCACTTTTTTCTCTTTTGAATAGCTTACAGTGTTCTGCGGTGTTCCTAATTTTTGGATGGTCAGAAACAATGATTTCCAAGAATTTAGGTCATTGCCGCAGTATTTAAGACATGTTGTCAATTAGTCCATGCAATGTTTATTCCTGGTCTCCACTTGAATGTTTGCACCATAGAACAATTCTCTTTAATTAATAGAGACTCATCTGGAATGTGGAGGATGTGACTGGCCCAATGAAGTTGAACCTCATGAGGTGAAAATAATTAAGCTGCCAAGCATGCCTGGAGTGGACAGTGCAGGGCCAGCTGCATATAGTAAAAAAGACATACCAACTGCATGGTAGACCTTCAGTTTCATATTCAGATTAATGTTTTGTCCCTTGAGCAACTAAAATTAGATCTGTCTATAGATGATTTCTATATTATTGTAAATAATGAGATAATAGCTTATTTTGGACTGAATAATTTTAATATATATATTTATTGTCCTTTTCAGGACAGACCGGGTATAAGATAATCCTTGGGGTTTTTGTTACCTCTAATATTTTATGGTAGTGTGTCCTAATATAACCTAATTTGACTTTGTTGTCCGCTGGTTGAAAGGGGCATGCCTCTCCAAAAGAAAGGTAAACTCATTAACTACCTACCTACCAACCTAGGACAGACCAGACCCCAGGTCATTAGGCCACCAGATATGCCCTGATATAGCCACAGAATACCATTCCCAGGTTGAAAGAAGCGTGTCTTTCTCCAGAATCCCTCATCAAACAAACAAAGAAAAGTTCCTTGCATACTTTCTAACAAAACAATTTTCTTACTAACTAAATATAGTAAATGTAACATTCCAATCATTTTAGAACCAAAAAAATTATATCTATCTATAGATGATTTCTACATTATTGTAAATGGTGAGATAATACTTTATTTCGCTCATTTATTTTGTCAACTATGCTAACACATTTAACATTATAAAGGAATGAGACAAAGTCTACTGAATTGACATGAAAAATAACGATTTTGCCATACTTGTATAAATAATAAATGTTCACAGCAATCCACAATGGAAATTTCAGTTTTTTGTTTGATATACTGCCAAGATTAATATAGTTAATTGAAATTTTTAACATCTGCACCTGTCTGTAATATGTACAATAATTTTCAGTCATTTCCCAATGTCCAGATGATAATTTCCCTAGCCTCGACACCAGGTAATTAAATCAGCTACTATGTAATAAACATGTCAGATCAGTAACAAAAAAAGTGAGGGATCAACTGTGGTAACAGTAAAGGGATTGCCCTCCGGCAAGCATTTATTGTCTAGTTCAGACATTACCAAAAGTCTAAGCTTATATATAGAAATTTCAGGTGTGTTCTAGACAGCTGTCAATACATTTCTGAAAAATGCCTACTATACAACTGACAATATTGATCAGATCCATCCCTACTAAACAACTGCTAATACTTATTAGAATCACCTATAGTAGAGTGCACCACAAAGACAAGAGACAGGGGATGTTGGAGATCCATTGCAGCCAACCTTCGTTGCGGAGACAGCACTTGATGATACTAGACAACTGTCAAGATTGACTTGATCCATCATAATTAAACAGAAGTCTAGTAGGATAATATTATGTCATTCGCTCTGTGATCAGTTTTCAAATCCACTCATTCGTGGTTTGAAATACAAATTACTCCCGTGGTTCACCCAGTATCTAGAAAGTAGGGTACCAGTGCTTATGCCCTAGGAATGTCAAGGAATGGCACCATTGTTACTGAGAAAGTGCAGTAGGCAATGCTAGTTAGGCAGTAGGTCAACCACTGAGTAGGCAGTTGAGCACTTATGGGAAACCATGTGTTACGACGTTGGTTCATAACTCATATTACCTTTTATCTTTATTTCTACAGTTCATTCTCACACTACTTCATGTTCTCGTTTGTCACAGGACAATGCTCCTACTAGATTTCCAGCAGGATGTAGTCCAGAGAATGCTGACTATTGTGTAGCCATTTTAATTGCAGAAATTGCCTGGCACATCCATCTTCTGCGGATTATCCATTCTAAACTCTCATAACAGACCTGTTCCATTTATAATAGTTTCACACCTATTACTATCACGTGACTGTACACAGAACATTCAAGCTGGCAATCACTTATTATTTTTAAGTGGCCATGACTGACTTTGAAAGTTGGATGTTACTAATATTCATCTGACTGCACACAATACATCCACCCTGATGAGAATATATTGTATATGTGTATTTTTAAATGATATGCCAAAATGGACCTATAGTATAAAATCAGAAACATGATGCCTGGCAATTCTATTCTCAATATGAAATATCACAAGCTAAATTACAATTATTTAGGAAACATGAAATATCACAAAATGCATTAGAACATAATTACACTGACATATTACAATAGTACTATCTTTCATTCATTCAGATGTATGCACATAACACAGCCATCACAATGTTTGTCACAGCACAGTCTTCACTTCTCAAGCTAGGACAAACTGAAGATCAAAGAGTCTTCAGAACAAGTTCAGAACCATATGAGTTTACCATGCATGGCAATTGTAAAGATGTGATACTTATCATATGCTTCTATCAGAATGGTCCATATTAGTTCTGGCACTTGCGAGTTGGACCCATTGAAAGTGACATCATCATTACAGCTCACAATATTTTGTGGCAGGTAATCCATAAACTGTGAACATTGCGTATAGAAAATTATCCCTGTGAAGAAGAAAGGGTCATTAACAGATCATTGACTTCAAATGGCAAAAGCTCATGTATGCATATTTACAATGGTATACCTGGCAACTTGTACATATTTTCATTACTCTCTACAGAAATTATTCAGATTTCATAGAATACACTTCTATTTTTTCTTAAATATAACTTTAGAAAATTACTCTTTATACAGATTTCAGCAGAGTTTGGGATCAACATACAGTATTTTGAATCAGCATACAGTATTTTAGATGTTATTTAGACTGAAAAACAGAATGATTCCTCTGGAAGTTGACAGGTATGCAATTGTATAAGTCAAGCAATGTATAAAGTGTGGCAGTTTTGCAAAAAACACTAAAAAAATAAGTTGATGTTTCAGTCACAAAATGTCTGTATCAAATATTTTTCTTATGCATTCATTCTCAAACATCTGTAGACGAGCAATATGTAGTATTAAAAACAAATAAGGTGTATCATGGTTTAATGCAATATCTGCACCTTTTGGTCTGGAACATCTAACTTCAGCATGGCTTCTGGAACACTTAGACCCCATAGAGGATGAGACATTCACCTCTTATGACAAACGTGGAAGGTAAACAGTGTTGCTATTCTTTGCTCCCCTTTCTGGTCCCGGCAATACATGGGCAGTATAAAATATAAGATGCATAAATGACAAAAATTAAAATTGATAATATAGAACTCTCTTAACCTTTAGGACCCTATGGGCGCAATATTGCTACTGTAGTGTACGTTCCGGGGGTGCCTGTGGTCGCAATATTGCTACCATACAATATCGCCCGATTCCCGAACTTCACGAAATTAAGCTCATGTGACGTAGAATTCCCACCAAATGATGATAGGAATACGTCACAGTCTAAAGGTCAAATTCCTTTACACATTACGATTGTACGGAGGAGAAAGACGGCAGATTTTGTCAACGCATTTCAAGAACAACGTTGGCCATTTTTGGCCGTATTTTACTATCAAATTGAGTACCGCGTGGCATGGGTAAGTGATAGTGACTACATGTTCTAATTGTTGTTTTTTGTGTTTAATATGTTGTTATTTGATAAGAATGTTTAGGTGTTCATTCAAAAACAAAAAAATAATATTTATCAGGGGTGCCACATGTGTGCATGGACAATAATTACATTGCGTGACCTAGTGTTGACCAGACGGACATTATATGCAATTTCTTCACATTTTATTAGTTTTTTTAGGCTATATTATATTAGTTTGGATATGAAACAATATATATATACAATAATTATAGGTATTTATGAGGATTTTATCAATGTTTCCACACACTGCTCAAGTATTAGGGTCGTCAAGACGTTATATTTGCGATTTTGGAAATGGCATTTTGCGATTATTCCCAGAATTTTCAACTTCACAACTTGCTCACAATTGTTATATCACACATACAAGAAAAACACGATTATATTCACTATTCACTCCTTTATTTAGATGTGCAAAAATTATTTTGATATCTTTTATATCAAAAATGTTATCGTGTTTTCAAAACACCCACCATCAATAACGCAAATTTTCAAAAAAATTATTCAGACCCGGGGGTATTTTGCGTAATTTTAATTCAGGGCTCTAAAGGTTAATGTGCGCATGTCATTGTAAATGTATAGCACATGAGCTTCAAACAAACAGTTCCCTATGAACCTCATTAAGTAGATGAATTGAGCTGTTTTTTACCCCTCTTCTAGTTATTTAATAGTTTTATAGTGCACATGGGGTGCAAAGAGTTTCCCATTGTCCGTGTGTGATTCCCAGGTTAACATAAACCAAGATCCTAAAAGTACCTCCTCATGGTGCATTCTGAAAACAGAAATACAGCGGTGCATGCTGTGTTCCTAGCCAGCACTTTTAGGAATCGTGGAGGTTGTATATGGATTGATAACTGAACGCAAATTAGCAAGCAATATCTTCAACATCTGTACACTGAGTGACACTACCAACATACAGTGATGTAGGGCATTATAGTTCAGACAGCCGAAATGCAGATACATTGGATGGTCTGCCAAGTCGATGTCCCAATATGTCACTATGGAATATAGTACATGGTGCCTGAGCACACATTGAATGCCTATGGAAAAGGTAACACTCACCAGAGGACAGCGTTGTGTATGGGAAATGATAGAATTGCAACGAAGTTGCAATGAAACGGGTCGGTGGAATTTTGTTCATAGTCGAGAACACACAGATGTCCAAATGTCTTACCCCAATTAAGCCCATTCAAAGTAAGCACCAATACCTGAGTCATGGCACTAACCAACCTGGACATTTACACTGGGTTTGTAAAAAATGCTTTGAATACAACTCCCCATTGCACAAGGGAAAAGCGACTAACACATGTTGGTGAGCCCATATTGTTCAAATGTATGACATAAGTAGTGTTAAGACTCAGACTCTGGACATTGTGGGCATGAGTTTCTCCCTATAATCAATGCACTGACCTTTAATATATCTTTCTCATTGATCAAAACTTGCACTCTGAGATGAGTAGGTAGCTCCTCTACTGACTGAACTTTATAGACCAGCGAGTTGATTCCATCTGTAGCCATGCGATTTGTGGTTGTCTTTAGCAAGGCAAACCTAAGAAGTTCACATTCTCTTTAATAATATTCTCAAGTGACTCACACAAGAATGTAGATGGAAATGTGTGTGTGTGAGAGGTAATGGCAACAAAATGAAGAAAAGTGAAATGGATATGGAAGTAATATAACAGGTCAGTAATATAACAGGTCAGTAATATAACAGGTCAGTAATATAACAGGTCTAGCATCAGTAGTTTCATATGATTAGGGATACAATTAGTGCTCACTGTTCTATTACTTTTTAACCAGTCCAGCATCAGTAGTTTCAAACGATTAGGGATACAATTAGTGCTCACTGTTCGACTCCCAGGACCAGCTGATAGCCAAGACCCCAGTGGTACCGTACCTCCTCATGATGTCTCCTGGTAACAAGCTGTTTTAAAGTTTGTGCAAAACTCTTGGCAAATACATCTTAAGGGCAGTGTAGATTGATAAGGAATGAAAATTGATTGCATAAAGCAAACAATATCTCTGAACGGCACATCTCTGTCCTTACAGTCAAAATTCTGTTGCAGAAAAGTGCAAAACAGTGGCTGGCCAGGACAACCAGGATGTTATAGCCCATAGCTCATGAAAGTGAAATTAATGAAGCAAGTCCATGGAGTAAGGCTAGTCATTGAGTGCAATTTCAAGGTAGTGTTTTGCTAGACAATAGTACTTACGTAGAACACAGGTTTTTGAAGTTTCACTTGAACACAACTGACAGACTAATAATTTGGGTTGTAAACATGAAAAATACAAATGACAATATACAAGACATTTTCAACGTTTTGAACCGTTTAGTCTTTGTCAAGAATATATAAAACAAACAGTGAAAAACAATAAAAAAGACAGTTAAAAACAATCTTACTACTACAGAGACACTAGAAACACTATTTACATGTAAACAATACATAGTTCAAGAATACAATGATGTATGAGTGAACATGTAGTCATGGAAGCAGGTTTTGTTGAAAAAGGGGACGGGATATGAGAAAAGAAATAACAAATATTACCCAAAACAACATGGACAGCAAAACAATATGGACCACATCAACACAAATTTAAACAAATGACTGTTCAGAATTATATCATCGTCACAGAAAATGTATTTAGAGGTTGAGTTGGATAAGATATTCACAATGTTGATTAACACAAATTTAGCTCTGAGGGCGCACTAATCCTAATCCAATTCTACCATCAAGTGTTTCCTATACCTGGAACTAGGCTCTTGGATGAGAACAGGTTATGTATCCAAGAGAACAAGTGGCAGTAGACCATTCAGGTGTTTCACAGCTATGAAACTAAACACTAGGCAGTACTAATGTAGTTTTTCTAGATAATTCAAAGATATTTGATCTGATGTGAATGAGGCTGTCTTGTGTAGCACTTTGGTTATACACACATTTCATGAGTCTACACAAGCTCTTGCTGCTGTTGATTGAAAATTTCACCAGTCTCAAAATCACATTGTCATTGATGGTCAAATCATTATTACTGAAAAAACAGCAGTGAAGTGACTGTGGCATAGCATATTTGTCCATATATTCAAATATGTCTTTTTCTGACTCAGCTATTCAAATACTTCATATTCTCTTGCCCTCTTCAATCTGGTCAAAGGACATGAGCCCATGGACTGCTGGATCAGTTTGATCTCTTTTGTTATCAAGACTACATTGCACTAACATAGTACACTGATGAGGATTTATAATATTTCTTTCTATGAGTACATTCTGAAACTTTTGTATTCACAGAATTTAGATTGAAATGTGTTGGGGTTAGACTTAAAGCTCAAAGTTTAACATAGATTAATAAACAAAATTCATCACATCTAGAAGAGACTGGACAGATAGCCCAGAAAAGAGGAGGCTTACAGAGTGACAGCAAGTACAATGTACTGTAAAGAAAATACAACTCAAAAAATAAGATTCAACACATAACATACTGTAAGTCCAGTTTAGTAATGAAACAGTCAATTTATTTTACAACATTTTTACAAGAAAAGTTGCATCTGACTTGAGCAGACAGTAAGGAATAATAATAAACTAAATTAGGAAACATTCAACACATGTACCAGAGAAGACAATACCAACAGATGCATCATAGCCTACAGTTTAGTTATGATATCTACACCTTTCAGCTTGACATATCCAACTCCGACATAATATTTCTGAGATACTTTGACTTTCTGTTGCATGCAGTAGCAAACCACAATCCCTTTTGATTTATCTCTTACAACATGCATGGATGGTGACAGTAGGATTATTCTGTAATTCCCTACCAGACTCCAAGACAAATGATACTATTGCACGTTTCACCAAATTTGCCCAACTTTGAAATCATGTATCTCAGCAAATATATGATGCATTTAATTGAAATTGTGTGTATACATTTATGGTATAGGTCATATAAATTAATTGTATTCATTAAAATGCATTCATTAATTTACAATTTTCTCTTATTTGCGATACAGACCAAAAGTCTACTTGTCATGACACATCTCACATACAAAAACTAGGGTATTTACAATCAATTATAAGACATCAATTACACATGATGTTTTTCACATTGCTTATAATATATTTGGCATGATTAAGTGTGAAATTGCACAATTCTGTACTCCCGAACTCAAGACAGACAGTGTTTAAAAGTTGTATCTGGTGTAATGTCTGAAGTGGCAAAACTTCTTTTTTCGAGACACAATAATTAGTATGCTAACAAAGATCAAAGGATTTCATTCATGCATAAAAACAGGACATAATACACAAATATAGAGTATAGATTTATTGGGTCTAAGCAAAAATAACATTGTATGCACAAAATGGCATTAACACTTTAGATGGTTACTCCCATAATTACATTTGTTTGAATGCAAAGTTAGTGAAATGTGCAATAGTACTAACATGGCAACAGTGTAAATGGAGAAGATTGCTGCATAACTATATACTTTGAAGCAAAATATAAGCAATAATGAAAGCAATTTGACAAAGTTAAATGGAAGCTAAATGCTTCCAACACAAAGGCCTCTATAAAGCAAAAATTACATAAAAGGCAAAAAATGAGAAAAATTAAATACAGAAAAAAACGAGGAGCCTAACATTAATTTAGTTTGTCTTACTTATCTTTGTGTAGCTAGAATCCAAAAATGAAACAAAGAATAGTTAATGTCACCTCATCATCATTAAATGTCGTCTCCACAACAAAGATTGGATACAACCGACCTCCAACATCCCCTGTCTCTTGTCTTGGTAGTGCTTCTGCTAGACTGCAACCTGTCCATCTTGTGATGTTACTCTTCCACTTGTATCTCTGCTTACCTCCTGCTTGCTTCCACACTTTACCCTCAAGTAAGGTCTTCAATAAAATGTCATGTCTTTTAATGTCCAAAATATTTTATTTGTTTGATCTTTATTTCCTTCAATAATTCTTTCTTCATACAAAGTATTGTTAGAACCTCTTTATTCAATAGGAAGGAAAGGGAGGAAGTCAATCCTTTAATCTGCTGCATGTCTCAAGATCACATCCCATGATCTCTGCTGGAAAGAGACATATTGAAGACCCATGCCTGTCATACTGGGATGAAGTCAATCCTTTAATCTGCGGCATGTCTCAAGATCACATCCCATGATCTCTGCTGGGAAGAGACATATTGAAGACCCATGCCTGTCATACTGGGAGGAAGTCAATCCTTTTATCTGCAGCATATTTCAAGATCACATCCCATGATCTCTGCTGGGAAGAGACATACTGGGAGGAAGTCAATCCTTTTATCTGAGGCATGTTTCAAGTTCAAAAAAATGTATAGTAGAGTAGCTCTTATTATTACACACTGCAGTCACATTGAGTCAATAATCTAAAAATTGTAAATGCTTTGAAAATTAATACCCACCACTTGGCATAAGGAACAAGAGTAATAAACTTATGTTTATTCTAGATCCTGTCATCATTAGTCTGTTGTACTTTATTATTTTTTTTTAAAACAGCATCACTTTACTTTGTGTAGGAATATTTCATAAGAGTAACAATGCCAGGTGAAACATTCACATAGTGTACAATAAATACTATTCACCAACAGACAAACGATTATATTCAAATATATCAAATGAAGCTGTCACATACCGTTGTGGGTTTTGCTCATTCCCAGTATCAGAGTTATGTTTAATCATTTTGTACCTAGCTATTTCCATGGGATACCTTGTGATTTTCAGCCCAGCATGTGCAATTCTGTATTTTTTAAAAAAAAGCATTAATTAAATTAATGCTCTAGCACTTACACTTGTCATAATCTGTTTTTGACAGACAGTTCATAAAAACAAAAATGTTCCCACTTTATCATCAACACTTTGTCTTACACAAGAGACACCATTATTTACAGAGACAACAGAGTCCACACTTTCTGCACTATGGTCTCTTATCTGACACAGATCAAAGAGATAACATAGTTCACACTGTCTTCTCATCATAGTTGCCCGTGTGGTTATGTCAGCGTATGTACAGCATGACAAAATATCTGACACATAAACACAAACTTTGGACTAGCTTTGATATCTGCTGGATTTGGAGAGGGTAGAACAAGAATACAGAATGAACATCTTATGTTCATCTACAGAATGAACATCTTATGTTCATCTGGATGGCTGTACGGTTAGTTTCATTAACCAACAACCAAATCAAAACCAGACTTCATTGTATTTAAATTTCCCTATTTACCCTGTCCCACAACTGAGCAAGATGTTACCTACTGAGTGTAGTTCAGAGCATATTACTATGTAGATCAAGTGATAATTTCAAGAAACTGAAAAACTGATTTACAATGATTAACACTAGACCTCAAATCTGATTTTGAACCAACAACCTCATCTAGTGCAAAGCAAATTTGTTGACCACTACACTACAGAGATCCCCTATAAAACTTGAATGTGTGCCACTAACCTGCCTGACATGTCATCATCCTCACCACCCCAGCCAAAAAACATATTAGAGAAACCATTGATCAACTTGAAGTGTTCCTTGCTTACAGCACTGACACCCCCATAAATACCAGTATAGGGCAATCTGAAATACAGATTTAAAAATACAAATCATTAAACATATTCCACATCCATTCAAACATTATGATAAGATTAATACCATCACAACATTAACTGAGGTAAACTGCTTGTAATAGATTTCCACTATTTCTGTCTATTGTCTAAGTCAGATTGAGGTACAAAGAGAATTAGCTCTTTTTCTTGTAGAGCAGGACCCAATTTGTTTTTTCTTATGTTGCTACAGTCATAATGTTTTAGACTGATCTTTCCACTGATATCACATGTCAATATGATGTCATTTTTCAAAGAGCTTATACACAGGCAGTGAATCCATTTTAGTACATCACCAAATGGAGAAATATGAGTCTTCAAGAAAGTTCACCTCACAAGCAACCTAATTGACAACGCTGGAAGCATTTGATGCTATTTTATAAGAAATAAGGAACTACTATTGACCAGAGGATATTTTTTCCTGTTTTCTTTCCTGCTTTATGTTGTTCCCCTTTTGTTATATTTCATTTTCTGTGACATTTTTGTTTCACTAAACAGGAATTGAAATTTAAAATTAAAGAAGACTACAAGTAAAATGACTACAAGCCTTCATGTGGACACCAGACGGGAAAAAGAAAACAGGGAAGACCAAAAACAACACTCAGAAGAAAATTTATGAATGAATTAAAATCAACAGGCATAAATTCACAAGACCTGCAATCCCTAGCAACTGACCGACAGGCATGGAGAACTATAACATCCGCCCTATGTGCCAAACTTGGCAGAAGAGGAACTGACAAGTAAAATTGTCAACTATGTAGTAATTTAATAAATATTTTGAAAAAAAAATTGCTAAAATTCAGTTTTACAAATAAGATAAATACACTGATTCAATGTTTTGACAGCAAGACCCTTGTTAAGATAAAACACACAATTTGAAGCAGAATTGAACAAAACTACATTTAAAGAAATCATATAGACATTTATGTTATCATTATCAGTTGTAAATAAAGTAGAACACAACATAAATATCTTAAGCTAAATGATGGGATAGATTAGTAGACAATGTAAATGTGTAAATAAGTATTAGAAGTAAAACTCACTAATAAAATCAAAGTAAATACACCTTGATTTTCTGAAAGTATGTAAAGTACTGGAATAAACATTATATGTGTGAAGCCCAAGGCAAGATTATTAACCAAGCACCTTCAAGTCATGGAAGTTGATAGATTTTCCAGATGAATGCTTAGAATCAATCATTGGCTGTTAAAGCAATACACACACACAAAAATTACTTAACCACAATGAAAAATATCTCAAAACATTATAATCCAACTGATGCACTTCATATGTCCGTTAAGTGTCCATGGCCAAAAAAAAGGGTGAAAACTAGACATTTCTGGGAAAGTTTCTGTAGTGAGTGTGACAGAAGTAACACTAGTCATTAATATATAGGTTTGAACTTCATGATTTGCCTGGCTAAGACTTTGGATGATAGTTCATGGTAGAACCTGATATATTTCTTCCCAACCTAGACAAAATTCTTGGAGTATTAGAATTTAACATCCCTATAAATTTCATAGAACTATCACTATAACTTGTCCTGACTGCTGCATGGTTGATCATCACTGTTATGTGAGGTCCATGTCATCTCAGTCAAGAAATAAACATGAAATACATGTATTTTCCTAGAGCATTATATCAAATTTAGGGACTCAGTATCAAAGGTCTGCATTAAGTGTGAAGATGAATTTACAGACATAATTGATATAGTTCCTGCTGAAATGAATGAGGTGATGCTTTCTTATCCATAACAATCTCCCACAGAAATAGTTTAGTATTAAAGTTGACAAAATGTGAGCTTATTCAAGTTGCTGTAACCTCCATTGAAAGTGTGAGAATTAATGTACAGGTATTACAAACCCAATAGACTGTCTTGTCTGTCTACTGGATGCATGTAAGAAACAGCTGTAGAACATTCATACAAATTGTGAGATAGAAAACAACTGCCAAAACTTAGATTTACTTTTTGGTTACAGTAAAAATGAGATCAAATGCCATCTCTATAATAATGAGGATTTTAAATAAAAAGTAGAGCACAAGTTATGAGTCAAGTTTATCATCCTTGCAGGTGCTCTGATAAAGTTGGTTGCATATCCTATTGAAGATGTACTTAGATGAGCCACTTCATAGAGAAAAATTAAACACTGCTCTGTTTCTATCTCTCACCTAGAAAAGTTCTAGTGTTGTTCTAACATCAAAGTTCTGTAAGTAAGTCTTCCAAAACACCTTATATCATCTTGGTGGTCTGACAACTTATTGCTTATCAACATCATGATTGCTATTCACACTTTTAACTATTCTTCATATGCCTGTGCTATCACATGAAGATCTATATGTAGTCTCAACCAGCAAATTATAATAAGTTGTTTAGTATCACTAAACAGAAGTAAACATCAACAACTGATTGATTGATTGATTGATTGAGAGCCCCAGGAAATGCAAGTGATTAGCTCTTACTTCCTATAGGCAATAGAGTGGTTTTTCTGAGCTTTCTTTCATTACCAGGAGACTTCAGCTTTCGGCTTAGTGCAATGCCTATTGAAGGAGCCTTCTACTCTGAGGAAGTGATGTTAAGTGATGTGGTCCTGGGTTCATTCCCCAGTTTAGGCGGAAATGTTTTCAGATCGCAACGGCTCCCAGGTCGACCCAGCCTTAAATGGGTACCGGATTAATCCGGGAAGTAAAGACTGCGAGGGAGAAGAGATGGCTACCGCCCTCATTTGCAGAGCCTGTGAAATGTGAGATCGCTAACATCTCACACCCCTACGGCATTAATAAATGCTATGGGTTACTTTACTTTTTTTTTACTACTCTGAGGGGGTAAATAAACAACTGATAATACCAATAATATAGTTTACCTGTAATTAAACTTATCAATAGAAGCTGATAAGTGTCGAGGCATTTCTGGACAAGAATAAATATTTTTATCATTTTCTGGAATGAGATCAACATCATGGAATACTGCACATTGGTAGTCATATTGTTTCATGGCCTCCACATAGCCTATATTCATCAACATTGCTCGATTAAACTTACCAGGCAACGCCTGTCAGACAAAACAAACAAACAGTTAGAATTGAGTAATCAAAAAATCTAGCTTGGAAGTCAACAAAACTGGTATTAAGTATACAATTAACTGACCTATAAAACTCAGCCTAATTAAATTGATGAGGAATTATATGCTGATAGTTTTTATGGCTCTTTCCTCTTACAGAATCTTGTCGCTTTCCATGATGCTGCAGCAAAATTTATATTTCTTTTCCACCTGCATGTACAGGCTACTATAGCAAGCAACAAGGAGTTTTGAATTGTGGAATGTTGCTAGTGTTAGTCTGGTTTACAAACATATCTAAAGACATGTGCAACTAAAGGGCAGTACCATGAAGAAATCACAAGTCTAACTGCTACTCACACTTCTTTGATTGTTAAGTGATGAGTGCTATGAATCAAAACTCATTGTTCACACTTCAGCTACTAGTGAAGTGAATAACAACTTTCTCATAACAAAATAATGTTCACTACAAAATGATTTTCCTGAAATATTAAATTCTTGGTTATAACACAGTACTCAAGATAGACCCATTATATCCTGTCATCTGCACAGGTGTCAAATTATGTCTATGCTGTTCTTGCGGCTTACTTACAAATACATTTTAAAAATAATTCTGTGGAGCTTAACTCCTATGAAGATGTTGCGAAACAATGTAGAGAAGAGATTATACAATTTTATATGGATATAAAGTAAAGGAAATCAAATACAAAACTCAGAATTATTCATTTAAATGTGAAATCAATATTTTCTACTGTTTACTGGTTCAAAAAATATGGAGAACAGCACAAGCAGGAAAACCTAGAAAACTGCAGACATTCATCAATGAACCTACTACTGAACCTAAAGGAAGGAGAAGAGGACACAGCAATAAACACTACAGCAGCAAACCTAGAACCAAATATACTACTATTGGAAATAGAAAATGCAATAAACAAAGCAGCTGGCTCTGATAACATACAAACAGAACTTATCAAAGCAGCAGTAGAGAATGAGAAAAATGGCTACACAGACTTTTCAATGTACAATGGAAGAAACAAGAAACACCAGAAGTCTGGAGAAATGCGACAATCATTCCCATATGGGAGAAAAAAGGCAGTAAGAGAGACTGCACAAAATACAGAGGGATTTCTAAGCCACACAGGGAAAACAATTTTTTTAAATATAACAACGATTACGATCATATTGAACCATGACTTAAAAACACCCAAATGGGTTTCCGTAAGAACAAAAATTGTGAGAATGCTATCTTTACACTTAGACAACTAACAGAAAGAGCCATAGAAAACAACAAAGAATTATACATCGCATTCATCGACCAAGAAAAGGTGTTTGACAGAGTAGACAGACAACAACTATGGAAAACAGTATCAATATACAGAGTATCAGAACATTTAATCAATATATGCAAGGGCATTTATACTAACAGTCAATGTGAAGTAAGTACAAATGCAGGAGTGTCCAATAAGTTCCATATCCAATCAGGAGTTTGCCAGAAGTGTGTCTATCCTCTCTACTTTTTATAACATATATCGACCACTTCAAAACTTAATTAAAGTAGTAGTCACAGAAAGCAAAGAGAAAGGCCTCTTCCTAAATATCAAGAAAACAGAAGTAATGGTTATTTCAAAGAAAGAAAATAACACACCTTGCAAGATCATAGTGAATGATATAGTATTAAAACAGGTCCACCAATTCAAATATCTAGGTACAATTATAACAGCAGATGGAAGAAGTTCAACAGAAATAAGATGCAGAATAGGACAGGCAAAAACAACATTCAGAAAAATGAAAATTATACTGTGTAATATGACCTTGTCATTAGAGGTGAGAAAGAGAGTTCTGCAGTGCTATATAACCCCTATACTAACATATGGGTGCAAGTCTTGGACAATAAACAAACTGGAAAGTGGGAGATTGGAGGCAACAGAGATGTGGTTCTACAGAAGAATGCTGAGAATACCATGGACTGCCAGAAAAACTAATGTAAGAGGTGTTAAAAGAGTTAAATGCGAAACTGACCTTAATCAACAATATAAGAAAAAGGCAATCTTCTTTTTTTGGCCACTTCATGAGACAGGCAGGTTTAGAGAACATAATCACAACAGGCAAGATTGAAGGCACCAGAGACAGAGGGCGACAACGTGAGAAAATATTAGACAGTTTGACAACCTGGCACGGCAAACCTGGCAACAACGACTTTGATACATAATACTGTGGACAGAGAGCTGTGGAGAGCCATGACCGCCTACGCCACCCAGCATGGCACCTGATGATGATGATATTGACCACATATGTAAACTAACACAACGAAGAAGATAACATGAAAGACAAATTGAATGAACTACTCTTTGCAGATAATCAAGTACAAATAGCGACATCTGAAGAATAATTGCAAGAACATATGAACAGACTCCACACAACATGCCAAAAATTAAACATGAAGATTATAAATGAAAAGACTGATTCAAAAAGGGTTCAAACGTCATAGAGGATTGACTTCACTGTACTCAGTTTCCAATATGTACTCCGTCACTCTCAACGAAGAGACACTTCGCCTGCCGAGAGTACCACCTATAGCACATAACTCCGTAGCTTCAAGTGATAATCCACAGGGATCTCCAAAAAAAATCAGAAAAGACTGAAATAATGGCAATAGCAAAGAAAGAAAGAAATATCACTATCTCCATCGATAATAAACACTTTATACAGGTAAAGGCGTTCACTTACTTAGGAAGCATTATGTCGAGTGGATGGAAAAACAGTAAAGAGATACAAAATAAATGCAACAAAACATCAGATCCTAGGACAGAAAATACATATTTTTAAGAACAAAATGTAAATAAAGACACTAAAGTTGCATTATACACTAATGACAGTGACAGCAGAGATGACATGTCTATTAAGAATACTCAGAATGTCATTAAGAGATATAATTAGAAACGATAACAGACAGATAACCAAAACAATATCAGTCTTGGAAAACATCAAAAGACAAGAGATCAAGTGGTTTTCGCACACTTCCAGACTACCAACAGACAGCATGCAACCGATGGCCATGACACATAGACATCATGGATTTATGCCAGAGGCAGACCATGTGAAAGATGGACCACAGAAATAAGCTTACAAATGACACACAAGAAAGCCATCTCCAGAAAACTCTTCTACCCCTGATGCCACAAAGCAAACATGGGCCACAGCTTATAGATAGATATATAGTAAAGTAGGTAAATAAAGTAACACATAGCATTTATTAATGCTGTAGTGGTGTGAGATGTTAGCTATATTAGAGATGTTAGATATATAGATCCATCAATGAATGCATACATAAGTTTTAAATGACATGATAGGACAACAAACATGGATCTCAAAGATAAGAGTGTAACAAACAGGACAGAAAAAGAGCTCAAGAAACTCGATTTTTTAAAAGTTTGGATTGCATTAATTTTTTAGTTGTAGAAACATTATGCCATGTCTTTGTCATTTTATCATTTCATGTAATAATAGTGAGAAATTGGGTTGTTTCAATCCCCAGAAATTACAAGGCTCTCATATGTGCAATGGGGTGGTTTCTCCAGAGCATTATTTCATACCCAGAACAATCAAACTCTCAGCAGTGTGCAATGCTCTGAGAAGAAGTCTCCAACTCAGAGAGAGTAAATTTAAGTTTTTATTATGGCTTTCTATCTTTCCGCAACATGCAGAGTTGAAGTCATCGGCTTACGCTTCCCTACCAAACATCCCTTCCTGTCAGGTGTCCATAGCAACCCAGCTCTGGATAATTATCACTGATATCGTTGGAGCAGCAAGCTATGCATTTTCATCATCCATGGAGCTCTCCAATTATGCAGGGCTAACATGTTTGCCTAATTCTGAGATCTCCCAGGAAATTGTCACATTCTGCACAAACAGAGTTGCTTTTCACCACATCCACTACCAGTTCATAACCAGAACACCATGTACACATTGGCAGTTAGAATCATGTTCAAGGCTGGAGATTATCAGACTCCTAGCGTGATGTCCAATGTTTTGTTCTCTGAATGTTGCACCAAAAAGGGAAACATAACTGTAGAGAGGAAGTACTGTAGGATTTCCGCAAGAGGAAAACATCGCTACCGGTATATTAACATTTTGTCTACTGAGTCTTATGTTGCATAATGGTTGTTCTGATAGGCCAATGGTGAGAACTTCAGATATTCCGCATGCTGGATAAATGCGGTACATATTGTGAGAGTATACCTGTAATTTTCATGTTTTTGGAAAGGGTGAAAAGTAGTGGCAGTCTTGTTTTTATTTATTTAAACCTTAAAGTTTTCAACTTTATTTATTGCCTCCTGCATTTTACTTCTAGCTGTTCCCTGTGTATTCTGGTGGTGATTTAAACCATAACCAATATATCCGTTATTGGTCTTATAGAGCTTCTTTATATTGCAGATATATTGATGATTGCTCCAGCAAAAAGTTAATAAATTGCAATGATGATGGATAAGACAAACAAGCAGAAAGTATAATAATAGCACTGTCATGTAAACTTCTTGGAAATAGAAAGATCCAGAAACACCTGTAGAAAAGAATCAGAAAATGATAACATGTGGATGGGTGAGACATGGAAAGTAATAGGACCTCAAAGGAATAGCTTACGGCAGAACAAGATGTGTCTCTTGAGTATCTGTACTCTGAAGGGAGTTGAAAGGTGAACAAACAGTTATAAATGAGAGATTGTCTTTCCATCTGTACAGGTAATATATAAGCACATAGATTAAATCTTTATGTTTAGCCTAAGCAGTAGTTTAAGGGACTGTGATGTGCCCATTTTCCAGTCAGCTGTTATATTCCAAATATTCTAACATTTTGAAACAGATTACAGCCTTAAAATATGTGAAATTATGAATGGAGTGAGAGTAATGTACATCTTTTTGGAATCTCAACACTACAGAGCACTCACTTGCTGCCTACTGATGAGCACTGTGCAATACCAACCATAAAACAACACTAGCTTTATACCTGCTGATCCATACCTCCATGATATTTCTTATTTCTTCTTCCATGTCTAAACTATAATGCAGGACCTGGGAGTGAAGTATGGTGTTGCAAGAAATAAGTGGCATATAGGAATCAAAAGAAGAGCTATCAATCAACACAGAACAGGAACACTCAGATGCTACCATGGCTCTTGACATTACATGCCTCCTAGCTGAATTAATTTGGACCTCGTTTGTTACGTTTTTGATTATTGTTAGACTTTTAACTGGTCGTCATTTACATACTTGGAGTCACATGCCAAAAATAGCCAAGGCCAACAAATAGATTTCATGTAAATCAGAGACTAGTTCATGTTTACATTTTAGTGAACAGGTAGGTCTCCTATACTACTGACAGTCACGGTTACCACATACTGAATGACATACTGAATATGAGATTGGAGTAACTATGGATGTGTCCGGAGTGCCATGATGATGATCTGGCTAACTTTTAACTAACTGACCTCCTGCGAGAGACAATAGAAATGGTAAAAGTTATAAATAAAGTTGGAATATTTAAATATAAAAATGTGCTCTTTTGGGACAGATCACATTATGTAAAAGAACACTTCAAATTGATTTGTTTATGCAAAGCCATGCTAACATACTCCTGTAAATACTGGAGTACAAGAATATTTGCAGAGAAATTTGTTGACATCTTCAATGTTATTGCTAGATTCATCAATTATATATTATACAACAAAATGACATGACATTGTTGTTATACAGAATCATGCTCGATTTGTAGGGGAAACACGCTGGGACATCGGTAGGAAAGACCAATATTAGATGTGTGTTACTTGTTACTGCTAGATTCACCAAAGACAAATCTACTATCTGTCAGATGTCGGTCCAAACGGTGCAGATATTAGCCAAGCTGTAAACCATGATTTACTGCATAACACATTATATTCTCCAGACTGTGTTCAACTAATCTGCAGGAGTTTGAGAATGAATGCATATGACGATAAAATTTCAAAAAACACCATAGAATGGACAAGAAAACAGTAAAACAAAATAGACTGACAAAATAAATAAGTTAATAGGCTGCGGTGTAGGCAACATTCAGGGACAGTTCATAAAAGACAGACCTGAAGAAGCTGGAGTTATTGTCAATGCAAACAACAATATCCAGGTCAAGAGGAGTACATAAAAAATGCATGCATACAGAGCAAGTAATAAAATCTGCAAAATAACAGATATAATTCACCTGTTCAATGACAAAGATGCCATAGTCAAGTTGCTGCCGTGCTAACATGGGATGTAGATTTTTTAAAAGTATTTTCAAATGCTCTTCCCTATTCCTGTAGGGAATAACAATTGCTACTCGATGACGTGACTGACAATCTGGAGGTTTGTAACGTCCTCCAGGTTGAAGTCCTGGGTTTTCTTTGGCTATTTCCTCCCATGATGAACTCTCTTTGTAAGTTGCCAAGGGACCATCTGAGAATATAATGCAGAAATATGAAAATTCGCCTTCTCAACTCTGGACATTAGTTACTTATCAGTGTATTGTTACAGAGGCACCGATGTTTGACTGGTCATGAGGCCAGTGATGTTTTAGTAACCATATGAAAGCCATAAGATCAGTGATGTTTCAGTGACAATATGGAAGTCATAAGTTCATCAATGCTTAGCTAGTCAAATTGTCACTGATATATGACAGCCACTCAGCTACACAGTCCTCTTCCCACTGTAACTAACATTACAAAAATAAGTTCTCTCCAAACTTCGTTCACATATTAAGTTGCACACTCCACTCCAACAATCAATTAAGCACTTGTTAAATTCTTCTCTGCTTATTCCAACTATCATTCAAGCACTCATTACACACGCCTCTATCCACTTGAACTATAATTTGAACACTCACTACACTTCTCTTGCTACCACAACTATCATTCAAACAGCTTAGTATTGCAGTATTTAAAATACCCAATTTTTGCATTTTAATGAATTTGTTGACAAATATTTTCTGATCTGTTAAACTAAATGAAACACAAAACCAGAAAAAAAGTAAATGACATTACTTGATGCAGAAACCAAATGTTACCCCCGCCATGAAATTATCTCCATCATTAGCAATGCATATGCTGCCTATTGCATCAATACATTTGTACAATCTGCAACACATGTTTGCATAGAATCAAATGTAATCATTTATTATGGAGTTCCATTGTGCAATGAGTTCTCGAGTGACATCATTCACATTTGTTATACTAATCAAGATGGGAGATGAATGTATTCAGTTTATTCAACGTGTTTCATAAGTAATATTCAATAAATATGAAGAGTAAATATTATTTTATTTTATCTACAGATTATGATATATGTTCCTTAGAGAAAATGTAACGTAGGTATATGTAAATATTGACTATGCTACATTAAAACAAAATGAGTTGTACAAAACAGATTTATGGGTACAATTTTTAATATAATGCACAAGATGTGTTTGTAAATATATTCAAATAACAGATATGACAATAGCTTCAAATGCAAAAGTTGGAAAGGCCCTGTGTTGGATTGAGGGCATATCAAGGATGGCAACTGATAAGCAACCAGAACCAGCTCAGAAAGCAATGACAAACTACTGAAATGTATACAATGCCAAGAAACTTATGATGACTACAAATAAGCTTCAAGGGTCTGGCAGCAGGTCACCCAGTCTGGACAGACCCAAAATTACTGGGGAAGAGAACAAAGCAGTGCAGGTGCTGGTAAATGTTATGACAACCAAAAGCGGGACTGTGTTATCACAGAAAACACTGACACTACTCTAAAGGATGGGAAACAGACAGAATAGGCACATGGAATGAGCGAAGCATATATCAAGGCACATTTAAAATGGTACAGGGATAGATGGAAATTACTAACGTAGACTTTATGGCAATATCAGATCAAAACTAACATATTTTGGACATATAATGAGACACAATAGTTTATAAAGATTAATCATGGAGAAAAAATTTTCAGGAAAGAGAACAAGAGGCAGACCAAGACTATGATGGACACATGACACTGAAAATGACTCACTTCTGAACATGACACGAAAAAACTGAGCAACTTGCACAGAACCAAGAGGCTTACAGAGTGGTAGTGAAGACAACGTTCTGTAAAGGACGTATCATATAGACAGATAGATAGATATAACAAAAATACGCAAATAGGTTTATCTCTTGTAAATTAATTTTAATTCTGAACTTGAAAATTCATGTACTATTGCTTATAAGCCTATAGTTCAAGAAAATGATAACATCCGGGAAGTAAAGACTGCGAGGGAGAGGATATGGCTACCGGCTCATTTGCAGAGCCACTGAAATGTGATATCGCTAACATCTCACACCCCTACAGCAGTAATAAATGCTATGTGTTACTTACTTACTAACATAGAGTTTAAATATTTTTTTTTTAATTGTGTTGACTCTGGAAGAAAGATGTTGAGATCTATGACAGTACATGATTACCATAGGCATCAGCTAATATTAACACAGGAAACAAGAAGTAAAGTGCAATGGTCATGAGGTAATACGCTTATGCAAAATCATGACAAAAGATAAAGTCAGAACCCAATCAAAAGCAAACATTGATAATCATGAACTTGAAGATATCATTGATTTTGAATATTTGGATGACAATATAAACATTATAGCAAATAAGACAAAGACCACACCAATCCAGTTTTTGTCTTTATTCTTTTTGTTCTGTCATTTACTCATCCTTTTGTTCGTTTCTTTTCCACATATATTTACGTTTTTTATGTACTTCCGACATTCCGCCATCTCATTTCCATATTTCCATTGGATATGTTTGTTTGTTGTGATAATTTTTCCATTCATCGTCTTTTGATGTTTTGTGTGTATCTTGATAAAGACCTTTTGGTTGAAACGTTGAATATGATTTGTATATTATAATTTGTATGTTTTCTTGTGTGCACATCATTTCCCACTAGTTTTAGATATAGTCTGGCGTGTCTGATTGAAGCGGTTATATAAACCTGTGTTATACGTAAGTACGATTGTTGTTACGTTTCACGCAGTTACCTTGTATTGGTTGCCAGCATTTATTAAGAAAGATGGATTAGCTGTGTAGACATGTCAAATAGTGAACGAAAAGAAGATGTATGAATCCACTGAAGACGGACGTGTCAAGCCATTGGCATAAATAAACCAGCGACACAATGCATTTTTATTCTGTGGACTACATCCTGCTGGAAATTTAATATGGCCATTGTTGATACGAGAGAGATACAGTGGGGGTCTATTGTCTATTCTCAGGTGGAAGCTGTATGTAAGTTTCTTTTCAAGGCCAGATGTGATGTCTGAGTCGTACTGAGTCCATGTTTGTGGCAGGTAGTCATGATGTTATCCACCTATCTCTTTCTCGGTCTTCCCTTTGCTCTGTATCCAGTGGAGGTTTGAGAATGAAAGCTGAAGAAGAATTTATGGATTTTCCTTTTAACAAGAAAAAGAATACAAGACAAACAATAACACTGATATTGGAAATGAAGTAGAATAACCATTTTATAATAGAAAGACCACAGAAATATTAACATATCTAAATGAAAAATTTTGCATACTGAGAATTGAATAAAGTAATTAGGACTCATCATCATTATCAAGTGCCGTCTCCGCAACAAAGGGTGGCTGCAATGGATCTCCAACATCCCCTGTCTCTTGTTTTGGTGGTACACTCTGCTAGACTGTAACCTGTCCATAGTGTGATGTTACTCTCCCACTTTTATTTCTGCCTACCTCTTGCTCGCTTCCCTTTGACTTTACCCTCAAGTAAGGTCTTCAATATTGTGCCATGTCTTTTAATGTGTCCAACATATTTTATTTGCCTAATCTTTATTTATCTTAGTAGTTCTTTCTTCATATTAAGTGTTTTTAGCACCTCTTTGTTTTCTTCTCTTTCCATGATGTTCTCCCTATTCTTCTATATACCCACATCTCAAAGGCGTCAATCCTGTCTTCTAATTGTTTATATGAGTGTCCATGTTTCTGAGCCATACATTAATATAGAATAGATGTAGCATTTTATAATTCTCATTTTTAACTACTTCGTAATTTGTTTAGATGTTAATATTTTCCTCATGTCATTGATCACTTTTAGCCATTCCTATTCTCCTTTTAACTTCTGTTTCAAATCTGTCATCATTTGTGACTATGTGTAATTAGGACTGGAAACAGACAGATATATGGATTGGATTTCACATGTACCATGATCGTCTGTACCATTGAAATACATACAAGTTCATGTAACATAGCAGCTGGTGTTAATGCTCACACATGAAGTACGGCATATCATATCATCTTAGTGAGTTATGGCACAAGTAAACATCACGAACCTTGTCTCCACCACATAGGTAGGCCTACAGCTGTTGCAAATGCTGTGTTTGCTACAAACACAAATTATTTGGAAATAGCAAGGAGAGTTATTCCTGAGATAATTAGAATGCAAGATTTTCTTAAATGTTTATTGTGACAATTGCCTATATCAATTTGATTTTGAAATGCGAAACGTATTATGCGTTATCTGTCCTTATCTAATGTTACTTCGGCCGTGACCAAATATGATTTATAGGAGACATGTCAATTAAAACGTAAACATTAACTGATTTCCGAGAAATCTATTGGTCGGCCTTGGTATTTTGGTATTCGACTCCCAAGTATTTGAATATTGACCAACCAGAAGCACAAGAATAATTAAAAACGTCACGAATAGAAGTTCAACTTAATTTAGCAAATAGGTCTTCTACTGGTCATGCTTTGCTACAGTGTGTTTATAAATTCGTGTCCACCAAACACATATTATTAACTAAAAAACTATTGCACCGATATGGATAGAAATGTAAATATGAAGTATGACGGCTAATGTCGTGTCATGGTGCGACTGACAGTAGATGAAGCACACTTAGGCCTACATACCACAAGAGTGGCGATCTAAGTATCACAATGTGGCAGCAAGGCAGATCAACCAAATTACAACATGCCTTCAAATATGTGCAGTTCATGTCCACCCCCATGGTATACTAAGGAGATTAAGTCCGAATTGTTAATTAAGGAGTAAGCTGTCAAAGATTGGCAGCACAAGAGAAAACAGTCACGATACCATGATAAGCAAACATGAGTCGGTGAGTACACTGCACAATGAAAAAGTCTTTGGGAACTTTAAACTACAAAATAGGTAAGCAAAAAAAATATTTGTTGTAAAAGACTTACTGAAGAAGTAACAAATTATGCCCTGCACATATCCTGTTAGACACATAGGACAATGACCCTGTCCTACAAGATTTCCAACAGAATGTAATCCAGAGAACAGAAATGTGTTCTGTTGTCATTGTATTTGTGCCAATGACCAGACACATCCAACTTCAGTGTATAAATTAACTTCAATCACGGCTTGCTGAAAGTCTAATTTCAAAATAATTTGACTTTCTTTTAATCTAGAATAAGATATTATTGACAGTTTAAAAAATGTTACGTTCATTATCAACAACCCAATCTTGAAAAACGCACATTTATCACCGGTTAAACCAAAAAGGAAAATATAAATTCAATCTTCATATCAAGATTGTGTTTCCAGTGTCAGAAGTTAACACTAACAAAGGAACACTGAGAGCTTACTTCGTGTGAAATAAAATGCCTAAGAAAAACAGCAAATAACAAAAGCGATCATGTGAGGGAGACTACAAAAATCTGTTCGAACAAGATCTATGGTCAAATATATCAAACTATATATTGAGATTCACTGCGCCACTTAATGAGAATGAATATAAACTGGTCAGCTACAAGAGCATACAACATGAGAATGGAAACACCAGGGAGCAGGGAAGACCAACAAGAATGTGGATCGAAGGAGTCCTGAGACGTTATAAAACTATCAAGCGACCAAAAGTGACATAGCCCGATAAACCTCTTGTTATTCAATCCTACGACGTATAACAGCAAAAGTTTCGTTACTGCATGTTTTCCTGTGAAAGAGTGCAGGGGGATTTTCTATGAGCAGTGGAAATCAAAGTCGCTGTGCCATATCAGACGCCGCGACATGTATAATGGAATGTCGACCGTGGTATGAACCCGGGACCTCAAGAGACTGAGAACAGAGTTCTAACCACACGGCCATGCGCTCCACACAAAAAAAAGTAGATAAGACTGTAAAATGAACTTGTAACCATTATTACTTTTAAAATAGCTAATTTGCATAAACATTTCATACGTGAATTATCTCTCGAATCTGAAATGTTTTAAAATTGAGGAATAAATGTAAGTTTTCTGGAGACGACCCTCTTGTGTGCTGAGTACATTGTGGAATTTGTCGCCTCTGTTATTTGGTGGTCCATCGTGGTCTATGTAGGCCTCCCTTCACTGCATCTGTGTAGCTAGGGTTACCATACGTCCAGGTTTCCCCGGATACGTCCTCTTTTTATGCCCCTGTCCGGGCGTCAGGTCAGCTTTCCAGAAAAATGGCTTTTATCCGGGTTTTTCTCCGTCCCCGACCGTCCGTCCGTCCCCGATCGATACTTTCTTACTTACTTTTCTGTGCTATATACTTTAATCTATTATGTATAGTGAAATAAACACGCGCGCCAGTTATATTTAGCTCAATATTAACATTAGCCATCAGAACTTCTGGTTCTGTTAGCCATTTTCAATTTTTCGTAAACATAACGCATCATGGGACCTACCATTACCAACGCATTTCGCATAGTAGACGGTAACGCGAGTTCGTTAGTGATTAATTAATAAATTTTTGAATTGAAGATTGAACTAAATTTTTTTTTAAATAAGATTTTAAAAATGCCGAAACTCAGTTAATACAAGTTTATAATTAAATAAGAACAATATTTTATGTAGTTTAACTTTAATTTTATTTGTGCAACACTTAATATTGGCCATATATGATGAAAATTTTGCGTATCCTTTTTTTCCATCTGACAAATATGATAACCCTACAATAAGGGTGCACTGGATTTAAAGGTGCACGTCGAAACGTCCTCTTTTTCCATCTGACAATTATGGTAACCCTATGTGTAGCATAGCTTGCTGTGGTAAGCTGTCTGATGGTAGTCTGATGATGTGTGCAAATCATTTGATCTGTTGTCTCTTATATTCCAAGATTGGAGTGGTGCCGGATCTTTGTCTAATTTCTCACTCTATCTTTTGGCGATATTCCTAGGATTCTGTGTAAGCATGCCATTTCAGCTGTCACAAGTTTATGTTTGTCTTGTGTTGTCATTGTCCATGTTTCACAGGTAGCACAGCGTTGACATAATCTAAACGCTGTCATTCATAGCGTCATCCACTAAAACTATAGGCAATATTTCACAAACTAATTCTATACACATACCTTTTCCTAGAAAAAATAACTCTGTATATATGTGTATTCGTCCATCACAAGTGATGATGGCCATATTTTACATACACTTTTGAAAATTCAGTTAAAATTATGTCCATGTCTAATAGTTCGTAGATGGCTAATGAGCCCTATTCGAGCTGTAAATGTCATTGGACAGTTGTGGTATGGAATGACCACTGTATAGAGATATTGGTTTAATCGTGACTTTCTAGCTACTCTCCGCTGTTGAGCTTCTGTATTTCTCCTCTTTTCACGCTCTTTTTGACTGTAGAGTGCCATGTAGATCTATTTTGTGCAAGTTCTTCCCATGTAACTTGGTCTATTTCAAACGCTTGCAGTGAGGTCTTTAACGAGTCCTTGTAGTGCTTCTTTTAGCCACCTTGAGAACGGATAGCCTTCTCCAGCTCACCATAGAGAAATATCTTTGGCAGGTGATGGTTTGACATACGTAACAAATGACCTGCCCAACGAATCTGGGTCTGCAACAGGATAGTGTCAATGCTGGGGATACCAAATCTGTCAATGACAGCGTTCTCTGGAATCTTGTTTTGCCATCTGGTGTTCATAACTATTCTGAGACAGGTTATGTGAAAGTGATTGAGTTTCCTCACATAACGTCTATACACAGTCATGTTTCACTAGCGTATAACAGCACTGGAAGTACCTCTGTAAACTTTCAGCTTAGTCTGTCGGTTAATGTCATTTCTACGCCACAATTGCGTATAATCTGCCAAAATTGTTGCATTTCTTGGCGATCCTTGTATACACTTCATCATAAACGTCGACATTTTGTGATAACGTACTACCTAGTATGTGAATCTATTCACAACTTTCAGTGTTAAGCTATTTACCTTTATGCAGGGCTCGAGATAGATTTTTCCAGGTATTGGTTGTAACATGACTTCTGTTTTCTCTGTGTTAATAGTAAGTCCAAAGTCGGCACATGCTTTGGAGGATCTGTCTATGATAATTTGTAGATCAGCATCAGAGTTGGCAATTAAAGCAGTCATCAGCAAATAGGAGATCCCTGATTGTGTGTGATTTGACTTTGGTTTTTGCTCGAAGCCGCCAAAGGTTGAACAATTTTCCATCTATGCGATATATGATGTTTACTCCCAAGTCTAGATCTCCGAAAGCATCATCAAACATAGCAGAGAACATGATGCTAAATAGGGTAGGTGCTAATACACATCCCAGTTTTACTCCATTTGAGACAGGAAACGTTTCAGATAACTCTCCATCATCCTGAGCTCTAGCTTGCATTCGATCATGTAATTGCTGCACCATTGTGATAAATTTCCATGAGCATCCATATTTTACCAGAATCTTCCACATCCCCTCTCTACTTACTGTGTCAAATGTTTTTGTTAAGTCTACGAATATTGTGTACAGGTCGCAGTGTTGTTCTTGACATTTTTCTTGAAGATGTCTTCGGCAAAGACCATATCAATTGGTCCACGTTATTTTCTGAAACTACATTGGCTTACGGGTAATAATCCTTCATTAAGATGGTTCAAAAGAATTCTAGCAAATATCTTTCCATGGACAATAGAGAGATACCTGGATGGTTATTACACGACTGGCGGATCCCTTTATGTTTATACATGTGTAAAATTGTTAATTTTCGTGGATGTGAAAATGATTTGCACTGGGGATTTTGATCAAAGGTTAAGTGGGGAGGAGTTATGCAAAGCGTCGACCTCACTCTCTTACCGGACCTCATTTGAAACCAGTGGCAGGATGAATCGAGACGACTGGAAGTGAAGTTCGATGCAGTGGATGACCATGGCTTTTTGCATGTATCACCATGCCCGATACAGTCCACGCCGCGTTACTGGCGTTCGCCTTCATTACCCGGTGGGAACGATAAACTATCGTACCTCATACGCGTAAATTCGTCGAATATCAGACTTTACGTGTAGTGTTTGGACAAGACAGATGTTCTTTTTTGAGACAGTTTCGGCATGACATCACCTACTTTATGACTGCCTAATAAGCTGTCAGTCGAGCGTGGAGCCAGGAATACGCATCATGCAGTCTACTGGTGTTGTGTTCACACGACACGTTAAGACTGCTGTAGCTACATAGTGAGCGATTCAATGTGTTGTTGATACAGAACAAAATTAGGTCATCACATAAACTCAAAATTATTATATAGAATCATTCTTTATAATCGAACTATACACCATGTGACATATTCTTTCTATAACGTGGTCTTTCTTATTGTCTATTATCTTTCCCCAGGTGGTTTGTGATCCACTCTTGCCGTTAAGCATAGGAGTGATTGGAGCTCGAGATTGCGTTCTAAAGCCAGATGTGTGGCCTCGGCTGTGCTATGACCGTGTCTGTTCAGAATGTAACTGACGTTTTCTATCCATCTTTTCCGTGGTCTTCCTCTGGCCTTGTACCCTGATCTAATTTGCTTATATGCTTGTACGGACAACTTTTCGTGATGCATTCTCATAATGTGGCTAAATCGCTTGATCTGTTCTCTCTCTATGTAATCTGTACAAGATATTATACCTATTCTTTCTCATTTCGTAATCTATCGAGTCTGGTGACCCCGGCAGCTTTCCTCAAGCATTCCATCTCACATGTCACTATCTTTATGCAATGTGAAGATGAGAGAGACCAGGGTTTGGCACTGGTAACACAGTGTTGGTAGAAGTATACTGTAGATCATTTGTCTCTTGACTTCCATCTCGATCTTGGGGTGAAGAAGTAATGGTGACAGTTGGTATGTTACTGCATTTGCCTTTTGACATCTTATCTCTATTTCTCTATCGAGGCTTCCATTTTCTGTAAAAATACTACCGAGATATTTGAACTCTGCTACTTGTTTTACTCCTATATTGTCTAACTGTATGTTTAGTGGACTTGGTGTTCTGCATACTTTCAGTTTCCGTCTTTTGTGTATTGATCTTCATGTTGTATTTTCTACATGTTGCAGATAGTGAGTTAACATGAATTTGTAGTTGTTCTTCATTTTCGTATATAAGGCTTTGATCGTCTGCGAAAAGTAGTTAATTTATTTCATTGTTTGGTTGCTCTAAGTTGTCTTGTTCT